>QEPC01009809.1:309748-353691 GCA_003113815.1 Sphenodon punctatus | reverse complement strand
ACCTCCTTACTCAAGCCCACAGTTGGGATGCTCCCCCTTTCGGCCAGAGCCAGGGTGCTGTCGAAGGGGAGCCTTGTTTGTGATGGAGCTGGCACGGGAAGGCACATCCCGGCCAGTTTCGGGTTAATAAGAGTTAATTAGCTAGCATACTGGACCCATATTGCGTGGGCAATCACCCACCGTCTTGATAACTATTAATAAAGAGTGTGGCCTGTTTAATCCTGTTTAATCCTGTTTAGTCTCTGTGTCTCATTGGGGGGGTGCTGCGACAAACTATAGGCAGAGTCTGATAGCCTTTACCTAGTTTGGCTTGTAAGCAATTTGGCACTATGTTTCTCTTTCTGTTGATGGTACTTATTACTTAATAAATACTAATCTAATGCACTTTAGCAACAGGCATCAATACCATTTCCTGGTTTAACGTATTTGGGATTTTGGAAACATTCGAAGTTTCATGGCTGGATGAAGGCTTATGCAGATTCAACAGGCTTGCACCTATTTGTATGGCTTGGTTCATTCACGGGGAATTAAAATTAGGCCAACCTTTACCTCTGATGCAAGGAACAATCTCCAAGAACAAAATTTCATTTATTTAACAAATGAACAAATATGCTGGTCTTAGTTTAAGGCCCTTTCCAAACAAACCACAGTGTGGGGTGGGGTGTGTGTATGGAATGGGTGAAAACCATGGTGCATGTGCAGTAGAGGGTGGCCGTTACACAGATACACACCCATCTCCACTCACATCCTTCCATCTCCAGACACGGAACAACTGCCATTGTTGCTGGTTGCTCCGTGCGTGGGTGATGGGTGGAGATGGGCGGAGCGCAGGAGTGTGCACGCACCCCCACCAGGGGCGGAGGGGCATCTCATGTGAAAGGGCCTAAAATGAAATTGTTCCTCAGAATGTCCACTTGTGTACTGTGCCACATAAACACATAATTACAGATGGCCATAAAGGGGTCATAATTACAGATGGCCAGTTGCCTATCATGCCACTCAAAAACAGGAACTGGAGGGCTGATATGAAACTTACTGAAATTAACAGAGTCTTTGCATTTGCTTCAGAAGTTTAATTTAGACCCCCAGATGCTTTTTACCCTTCACCTTTTCTGACTGGATCAAAGAACTCTGTTTGAGAAACCAAACAGAACATAAGAAAATAAGTAGTATCATACTGAGTCAGACCAATGGTCCATTGAGTCCAGCACCTGTCTCTGAGAGTGGCCAATCTCCGTTACTTGGAAGAAGTATCCAACAGGTCACATTCCCTGTTGTTCACTCCTAGCTCCCAACAGTAAGAGGTTACATTCCCTGGCTAATAGCTGCTAATAGACCTATCCTCCAGAAATGTGTCCCGTCCTTTTTTAAACTCACCTAAACTATTGGCCTTGATCACATCATCTGGCAACAAATTCCAGAACATAAGTAGTGGCTGGCACAGATTTGTCATGCAGTTCCATTAGTTGTTTTCCTGTATGTCCTGATAGGACATTTAAATGTTACCCTGCATTGCTAGGGTTAACAAGCTTCCTAACAGACTTGGGTAATAAAGACAAAAACACTACAATTTATTTATTTATAAATATTTATTAGCTCCCCCCCCCCCATGCCTACAGCATCTCAGGGTGGCTTACAACATCAAAACACACAAATAAAAGACTCTAAAAAATCAATTAAAAAGTACACAGATCCATCAATCAAATTTAAAATATCATTAAAATACCTTTAAAATCCCCCCCAGCTACCCCACCCTCCCATCCTCCCCTCCAAAGGCCTGGGTGAACAGCAGGTCTTGCAGGCTTGACGAAACGCCAACAGACCTGGAGCCAGGCGGGCTTCCTCCAGGAAGGAGTTCCAAAACCGTGGCCCGGCCACCGAGAATGCCCTCTCCATTGTGGCCCCATTTTATACGGGGGAACTCCAGAAAAGCGCCCCTGGTGGACCAAAGGGATCGCTCTGAGGTGCGGAGAGTGAGGTGGTCACCGAGATATGAGGGGCCTAGACCGTACAGGGCTTTATAGATCAACACTATCAACTTGAACCTAGCTCAGTACGCTATAGGCAGCCAGTGCAGAGCGCAGAACACAGGTGTTATGTGCTCCCACCTCCCCATCCCTATAAGGAGATGGACCACCACATTCTGCACCAGCTGCAGCCTCCAAACCAGAAACAAGGGAAGCCCCATGTAAAGCACATTGCAGTAGTCTAGCCTTGAGGTGATGAGGCCATGAATGAGAGTGGCCAGGTCAGGCCTGGAGATGTATGGGCACAGCCTCCGTACCAGATACAGCTTGCAGAAGGTAGCCTTAGCCACCATCTGCACCTGACGATCCAGATGGAGACCGAGTCCAAAACCATGCCCAGATTCCGAACCTGCTGGGCTACAGGAGGATGGACCCTCCCCCCCTACAAGGGGAGCCAGTACCTCCCTCGCCCTTCCCACCACCATCACCTCCGTCTTATCGGGATTAAGCTTCAGTCTGCTCTGCCACATCCAATCCTCCACAACCTCCAAACATTGAGAAAATAATGAGACAACAGGACCTGGGTCAGTTGAAAATGAGAGGTACAGCTGAGTATCATCAGCATATTGGTGACATCACACCCCGAACCCTCTCACGATCTTCCCCAGTGGCTGCATATACACATTAAGTAATAGCGGAGACAAGATCGAACCCTGCGGAATGGCACAGGTCAAGGCCCGGGTGCTTGATGTTTCAGCCCCCAGCACCACCCGCTGGCTTCTCCCAGAGAGGAATGAGTGGAACAACCCTAAGACAGTCCCATCCAGACCTCCTCCTGGTCTCGCAGTCGTCTCAGCAGCAGCCCATGGTCCACGGTGTCAAACGTGGCCGAGAGATCTAGCAGGATCAGAAATGTTGAACATCCTGCATCCATCTCCTGGTGGAGATCATCCACCAAGGCCACCAACACCATCTCAATACCATAGTTGGGGCAGAACCCAGATTGAAAAGCGTCAAGGAAACCGATGCTATCCAAATGCGCCTGGAGCTGCAGAGCCACTGCCCATTCAATAACCTTCCCTAAAAAGGGAAGATTAGAGATGGGTTGGTAACTGGTGAGTGCATCTACATCCAAAGATGACTTCTTTAGCAGGGGGCACACCACAACCTCCTTGAGACTGGGTGACAATCTCCTTGGACCCTTGCCAAAACCATTGCAAAAGTCTCCCTGGAGGCTTTCACCAACCAGAACGGGCATGGATCTAATTCACAACTAGTGGTTTTAATAGACCCCAGGACATTCACCGCATCGGCTGGCATCACTTCCTGAAACTCATCCGAGAAAGATCGATCAGATGGCACCTCCATAACCTCGTGCCCCATGCCTACTGCTTCCAATCCGGTGTCAAAGTTACTCTGGATATGAGCGATCTTGTCGACAAAGTAGGTGGCAAACTCCTCACAGCGGGCCTGGGACAAGTCCCCATCCAGGCGGAGGGAGGCCGGACTGACCAGCTCCACACCACCCGGAACAGCTCCTCTGGACGTGACATTGCAGATGCTATGAGGGCAGCAAAGAACTCCTTCTTTGCTATCCTCACAACCTCAACATAGGACCGCAAATGGGTCCCATGGAGAAGTTGGTCAGATTCAGAGTGAGTCCGATGCCAGCATCACTCTAGTCTCCTACCTGCCCACGTCATACACCTCAGCCCCTCAGTAAACCAAGGGGCCCTGTGGTGATGAGACGGAGGGAGAAGACATCTTGGAGCCACCCTGTCAATTGCCTCCCCCAGCAAGGTGTTCCAGTGCTGGACAAGCTCATCGACAGAGTGGCTGTCGGGTTCTAAGGTTAACTCCCTCAGAGCCTCCTGGAACTGCTGAGGTTCCATTAGCCTCCAAGGGTGGACCAACCTAACTGGTCCATTCCCCTTCTGGAGGAGGTGCATTGAGAGACTGGCCTGTAGAAGATAATGATCCATCCATGACAAGTGCATGATTCTCACATCCCCCACTAATGGATCACCCACCTCAAGGCCAGAGCAGATGATCAGGTCAAGGATATGCTCGACCCCCATGGGTCGAGCAGTTGACCACTTGGGACAAGTCCATGGTTGCCATGGCGGCCATGAATTCATGCCCTGCTCTTACAAGGCTAGCGTCGGCATGGGTGTTGAAATCCCCCAGGACCAAGGTCCTGGAGGAGTTCAGCGCCACCTCTGAGGCTAGCTCTGCTAGAGCGGCAAGGGATGCTGCCAGACAGGAAGGGGCCCAGTATACCAGCAGCACTCCAAGGTTGCCACCAGTCAAATCAAACACCATGTGGAGGGCCTCAATACCTGGAATCTCCCAAACTAGATATCTTCTAACTAGCCATCCCTCTCTTAAAATAATAGCTACACCTCCCCCCCGGCCCCCCGTGTGGGGCTGGTGCTGCACAGAATACCCGGCCGGAATGAGGTCTGCTAAAACTGGTCCTGCCTCCTCATCCAGCCAAGTTTCTGTAACACATGCAAGGTCCGCTGCCGCATCCAGGATTAAATCCTGAAACTCTGGGTCCTTATTCATTACGGACCTTGCATTCAGCATCAGCAGCCCTTTACATGTGGACCTTAGACCCTGATCCTTTCCCACCCAACCTCCCCCCACCATTGTATGTCGGGCATAACTGCCCCCCAAAAATCCCTCCTTACATCTTCCCCTGCTGCCACCAGGGGTCAGTGCCTAAAACCTCCCCCCCTCCCTACCCCTTACACCCACTCCCACAAGCAACACAACCCACTCCATCCCCTTTCCCATCCCCCCTAAACCCTGACAAAAACGACTCACAAAGATAATGGTACCCCTGAGTCCCCTGCAGGAGGATATGCCTCTTATAAGGGATTGGGAAGGTTTTCCCTCCCAAAGTCTGCTTCGAAAATTAGTATAAACCTTGCAGGCTGACGAGGGTGTGGAGCAAGGGTGCTTAGTGGTGTGCTCAACATAGGACAAAGAAGGGGACAGTCTATATCATAGATCTATGCCATGGATCCACCCATTAGACATAAGCATGTACCCTCATCTCTCGTCAGCTCGCTCTTCCAGTAATTGAGGGTAGTGACTGGATCCAGAGACCAGATACAAGAACTGCAAAAGGAGCAAATGAAAAACAATTTCAGGCCATATTTGGCCAATGGGTCAGAAGTTCCCCAAACTACCCAATGGAATTTATCCTAGTGAACCAACCTCAGACTTAAAATGCCTCAGGAACACAGCAGCCTGTAGAGAACAGGGTTGAGCTAAGGAAGTTTGTAGAAAGCTGTAGTAGTCAGTTGGCAGGGGGAAAAAAGTGAGTCCCTAATGAACTATGTTAAGTTCATTAATATCAGACAATTGCAAGCCTATGATTTCTATGGATCAAAGGAAGCATTTTTCAGAGATCAGTCTCTAATGTTAGGTTAAGCTGATGAAGAAGGATGATGATTTTACAGTCCTCTCATCTGGCTCTGTTAAACAGACATCTGTGGTGTCATAGGACAACAGTGGATTTTAGTATAATATATTAGGTCAGGAGATACAAAGACAGTTGCTTCATCCCTGAGAGAACAAAAAGAGCAGAGGAAAACCCACCCCCTGTCGAGAGTCAAGACAGCTGGTGAGGGAGTGTTAAGCAGAACCTCCAATGAAGAAGAAGAAAAAAAGACAACTACTGGTGTCATGGTACCGAGGCAATAATATCTAGTTATTACTGTGATAATACATGCTGCCACTTACCTTTCTTGTCATGCATCATAAATGTATGGGTCATAAATACTGCAACTGCAGTATTTTTGTATCTGAACACACCTTGCTACTCTGGAGGGCTCTTCATTACAGACTGTAAAGAGGCATTTCACTTTGCAAGGACACTAGCTCTACTAACTTCTCAAGACACCTAAGGGAAACAGCAAAGTAAGCATGTGATACACAGAACATGGAAGAGCTTATTCTACTTTTATCCTTCATGTTTAACTACCCCCCTTAAAATGCTTAACTGGATTTACCAGAGTGTCAGTTGGATGAACGTATCTCATTCTCAGTCTGTGGATGTGATTCTTCAGTAACTTAGTGCCATCTCTAGTACTTAGCACTGGAACGAGTCTCATTCAAATGAATGTGACTTCCATCAGTTCAAAGGCCTAGCACCAGTGCCAAAAGGCTGCGGGATTGTGCTGTTTTTTTGTGCAGTATTTATAGGAACACTCCAAAAATATCTGGCGACTGGAAGCTACTTGGCAAAGAGAAAGCCACATGCCTATTTGCCAAATTATATGCAGCTGTAGGTTTGCCAGAGAGAAGCCATCTGCACGACATGCCCTTTGGGGCAGTGGTATCATGTTGTCCTTAATGAATATTTTTACTAATGCTAGAGAGAAGAATTTGATTGGAGAGAAAGTTGCTTTGGAATAAAGGGATGGGAAATGGGCCATTTTTGAAGGCCTGGTAGTTTGCACAAAAAACATAAACAAAACCTATTCAATTGCAGAAAAAGATTTTGTTTATGTATTTGTGTACTGAAAACCCCATTATTAAAATAGATTTATATATAGAAAAAAGAAGTTTAAATTGTAATCATCCTGATGGTAATTGCTTGCATCACTTCCATTCTCTGTAAAACATATTTCAATGAGTGCACCTCTGAATCTCAGTGTGCCTGCATAAAAATGACATAAATATATTGGGATGGATTTTCAAGGTAGCTATGCTGATTTACACCAGATGATTTATGGCTGATTGTTTTGTTTTTATTAACTATTTCTCAAAATATCAATTAATTTTGAAGAGGCCCATTGAGAAATGTTTTGGTCCTCTGTACATATTGGTAGCTTGATACATCTTGACCCATATCAAACATCCTCCTGTCACAAATTTTGAAAATCATTTAATGACAAATGTGTACTTTATTTGCAAATTATTTGCTTGTAATTCTTATTTTACTCTTCATGCTTTTATATATATTAAGAGAAAATTCTTGTAGTCTTTGGCCGTTTTTAGACGAGCGCAGCGGCGCCCGCGCTTGTTTCTTAAAAAAGCCGGCAGCCCGTTCCATACGTGACGCTGCCGCCGAATACGCGCATGTGCAGCCGACGCGCATCCATTTCCGGGCGCGAACTGACCGGGTCGGCGATCGAGGCTGGTCATACGTGGCCGGAAATGGATGCGCGTCGGCCGCGCATGCGCGTATTCGGCGGCAGCGTCACGTGTGGAACGGGCTGCCGGCTTTTTTGAAAACAAGCGCGGGCGCCGCCGCGCTCGTCTAAAAACGGCCTTTGTCTCCTGCCCCTGAACTTGGGTGTCCGTACAATTGTACCTCCATTCTCATATTCTCCTCGTACTGACAGACACCCACAGTTACATCCCCTCCACTGAATCTGAGCGAACACAATAACCTCATAATCCGTAGATAACAAGGTTGAGCTAAGAGCATTTGTAGAAAGCTGTAGAATAAATTGGCAGAAAAAAAGGGAAGTCCCATTGTGTTCCAACCATAAGGACAAAGGAGACAGATACATTCATTTTGGATATAAAATGGCAGCACCTTTAGTCAACAAGTATCCAGTAACAATATGCGTCCAGTGCACACACAACTTCTAAACCACTTCTGATGAGGGATACTGCTCCCTAACAGCCCAGATACATGCTGGCTGCAAGGGAGCCCCCTTGTGCCACCGAACCTCCCACTAAAAGGCAAGGAGGCGAATAGGAGAGCAGGAGTCATCTATTGCCAGGCTGCCCAACCTGAATAATGGTGAAAACCGCTACCCTCTCTGGGTGAATACTATGGGAAACCATCAACCATGACCACCCTCAAATGGTTAGATCACCAATAAAAGGTTATCATTACCTGCAAGGTCCTAGGCTGGCAAATTAAAACTAACACACTGGACCATCCACCACAGGGGCCAGTTAAGCCAGGTGACCACCCTCACCCTATTACTGGATACCCATGCAGGTTTCAGGAACAATGAAACCTGCATTTAGGGACTTCAAATACAATTTATTTCCCCTTTGAGATAGGTGAACCCCATCTGGCCAAAATACCTCCTCCTTCTCAAATCTTATGAATAAGTGCTTGATTACCAATCCATCCATTGATCTAATCCGTTTTCCTACTGTTCTGTTCACCTTTCTCCAGGCCTTGTCCACTTTGGCTGGAAACACTTGGCCCATCCAAGACCTTTGTGGCAACATATTAACCCATACCAAGCACATGCCTGGAACTTGCTGCATTATGCACCACAAATCACACACTATAATCGATGTTAACTCAAGTCCAAACATACCCAGAAGATAATTCTCTCTCAAATACAGTAGCATAATATCAGGAGGTGCACATGAGAGCTTTGTCCCTAGCCAAGGCATAAGATGCCTGCATCTCATTCCCCTGAACCTGAACCAAGTAATGTTCACTCTTGAATCTAATTCTAAATCTAGGTTCAGAGCCCCATCAGTGATGGCATACATCTAAGTGCACCCGGAACATAAGAACATGAGAAGTGCCATACTGGGTCAGACCTATGGTCCATCAATCCCAGCACCCTGTCTCTGACAGTGGCCAATCTGTCTCTTGGGAGAACTACCCAACAGGTCATAGCGGTGTGCATGTCATTTTCGTTATTACAATAATGATAATAAAAAATGTCATTTTTGTTATTGCAATAATGAAAACGACAACTGAGAATAATGTAAACAAAAATGACAATGGAGAATGACTAATGATTATGAAAATGACAATGGATAATAAAGATAACAAAACTGACAATGTCGTTATCGTTCTTGTATTAGTGCTGTGGCAGCTGAGTTTGGGAGGGAAAATGTGGAGAGGGGAGGAGGGAGCAGACATCTTGGAGCCCTAAACAGGGTTGAACTCTGGAAGTCTGCCTGTGTTGGGAGGAGCGAGCAGCTCAGCAGTATCTGGTGGATGTATCACTGGCCAATGAACAGCACAAGCAGGCTCCAGTAGTCTCATGGGACTCTGTGATTGCTCAATGCCTGCTGCCTCCCACAACCAATCAGGGGGGCTTTTGGGGAGGGCACTGCAACCCTTTATAATGGGAGGGACAGGCTTTTTTTCTCCATTCTGTGAGAGCTCTGCTTCTCAGGTTGCGTTTACAGAACTGTGGTGCTTGCACACAAAAAATCCTCCCTAGCCCTCATTGTATTACCAATATCTTTCCCTCCTCATACTCTACATTTTACCTTCTCCCTTTCCCCCCCTGTACATTATAGATAGATAGGTAGTATGTGTAAGTATACACGTACACACACACAGACATATATAGTTATATAGATTAGATACAGGTATATATTAGAGACATATAGATTAGAATAGTTATATAGATAATTGATTAGATAATAGTGTTAATTTTCCCTTCCATCTCCCTTAGATTTAGATAGATATTAGTTATTTACAGGAATTTATACTAATAACGATACTGATACCAAAAATAAAATCTTTGTTTGAAATGGCACTGATGCCGATAATGACTGTGATAACGAAAATGACATTGTAATTAATAATGATAACAAAAATGACATTTTTAAATAATGAAAACAAAAACAAAAAACGAAAATGACATGGGGGCCTAGTGCACACCTGTAAAATGGACAATCTATTCCCTGTTGTTCTTGTCTAAAACCTACTTGGTAATAGTCATTAATGAACCTATCCTCCAGGAACTTATCCAATCTTTTTTAAAAACTAGCTACACTACTCATTTTGACTACCTCCTCTGGCAGTAAATTCCATAAGTTAATTGTGTGCTAAGTGAAAACCACACTGTGACCCACTATATCCAAACTTGCATCCTCCATGTTGTCAAAAGTGGACCTGCATGGAAGAAAAGGATAAAATTAACACAATGTCAACAAGTGAATTACTCCCTACTTATATGATCAACTCCCAGCCATGGTCTAGCATATCTCTTGTACACTTTAGAGCTCCAGTTCCCAATTGCTCATATGCTGGCTTTGGACAAACCTGCCCTTGAAGCAGTGGTGACTGCACCAGTCCTAAAAGAATGGGACCCACATTGTCTAGGAAGGAAACCTAGACCAAAAAAGGCTCGCTAGAAGACAGCCACAAATTGGCACTTGGTCAATGGTGAACCATCATAATGTAAAAATATTTATTTTTATTTATTTATTTCAAAGCATTTATATCCCGCCCCTCCTGCAAAGCAGCCCGGGGTGGCTCACAACATAATTAAAACAATAAAATACATTAAAATTCAATAAAAACAACATATATTTCATATAAAAATATAAATATAAACAGGGCTTAGCAAAAAAAGGGGTAGGGGATTAAAAAGACCCTCCCTACCCTCCCCCAAAGGCCTGGGCAAACAGCCAGGTCTTACAGTTCCACCGAAATGTCAAAAGGCTTGGGGCCAGGCGAGCTTCCTCCGGAAGGGAGTTCCACAGCCGCGGTCCCACCACCGAGAATTCCCTCTCCATGGTGGCCCCCCGCTTAACACGGGGGACCTCTAAGAGGGCACCCCCGGCAGACCGCAGGAGCCGTCCTGGAGCGTGAAAGGCGAGGCGGTCCCTAAGGTATGAGGGAGACATGTCCCACTGACTCCAATGCCCTGTAGTCCCAAACATCAGTACCTGGGCAAATTGCCAGGTCTGAAGACACGGGGAACCTTATTATTGAACCTCTCTCCCTCTGATTGGTCTTTGAGTGCTGAAGCTGCAGCACTAGCATCTGGTCCTCCAAACTAACATCCCCAGTTGTAAGAGCATGCTCAATAGGCCCTCTTTTGGAGGACATGACCAGTTCCCCAACTCTCGGTGCCCTCAAAAAGGCAACTAGGAATGCGGCTTTAAATAACTCTGTGAGACACAAACGCACATAAGGCAATGATGCCAAAATTGCCTCCAGAATTCTTGAAGGAAGTGGGCGCTGCTCATATAATGAGATCCTTTCTTCTCAAGATTATTCCTCCAGTGCCCTATGAATGAGAAAACCTCCACAAGAGTCAGGTTGATGTCTCAGCTTGGCATGAAGCAAAACAACTGAAAGTCTGCCAGCAATAGTGCAGTCCGCTAAACTCTTCTGCTGCAATGTCACAGCAAAGCTAAGAGCCTCATCCTCCACACGGTGAGCCATAGTATCTCCCCCATGCCCTAAACCACTGAAATTCAACAAGTCATAACAAATAACTGGCATGAGTGGAGGGGGACAATGCTAAGTTTACGGCAGGGCTGAAGTGAGGGGGGGGTGAGAACTCAGGTGTTGCCTCCTCTTTAGTTCTCAAGAACTTGCCACCCCTTGCCACCCCTTGAGCTCTCATGAATTAATAGAGGGGGGCAGGGTTTCAGGTGGGGGACCTGGCACAGGAGCCAAAGGTGAGAAGGTGGGAAAGACAAGCTCCCTGGGCACCTCTGGCCCTCGCCAGACTTCCCAGCCTGGGGGGAAAAGAGAATGTGTGGGTGGGGTGTTGTGGGCCTAGCAGGGTGTTGGGCATGGCATTACTTACTGTCTGGGGGGATCCTGCCCCCCCCCCCCATCCTCCAGACCATGTTGGCCATTGCTTCCTGGGTTTGTTTTCAAAGGAAGAAGAAGAAAAAAGTTTAAAGTGAGCATGTACAAAAGAACTGCTCAGTCTTGGCTGCTCTTTCTAAAGACAGCACCCACAGGGCTGAGCAGCTCTTCTGAGCATGCTCAGAGCTGCAGGTGTCATTTTTAGAAAGGAGTGAGCATGCGCAGAAGAGCTTCTCAGTCCTGCAGGTGCCATCTTCCGAAAGGGCATCCAGGACTGAGCAGCTCTTCTGCACATGCTGAGTTTAAAACTTTTTTCTTCTTCTTCTTCCTTTGAAAACAAACCTAGGAAACGGCTGCTGGCATGGTTCGGAGACAGCAGAGGGGCTGGGACCTTCCCCCCAGACAGTAAGTAAGACCCTAACTGACCCTCCACTAGGCCCCCACTTTCGCTTTTCCCCAGGCTGGGAGGCCTGACAGGGGCCAAAGATGCCCAGAGGTCTTCTCTTTGCCCCCTGCTTGCCTCGGGCTCCTGTGACAGCCCCCCACCTCCTGCAACCCCGACCCCCTCAAATTTTCACTGATTCCCGATGACAAGGGGTGTGTGTCTCATCTTGCCTTGAGCTAAAACACACACACCCTTTCTCATCAGGAACCAGAGAGAATTGCCCTAGTTTACAGCCCTTTTGACCCCTCCTCTCAAGGCTCCATAGGTGATGCAAGATCGTTACCAGAAACTCTGCTGCCTCTGGCACTAGTTCCCTGAAGCATTTGGTCTGGAATCAAGAAAGAGCATCAGAAATACAATTATCCACCCCAGGTACATGATGGGCACTAGACAGAATTTTATGAGACAAACAACTCCATACAGGAGCCCTAACCAAACACATAACCATGGATGATCTTGAAGACTGAGAGTTCACAATCTGTATGACCACCATATTGTTGCAGCAAAAACAGACACTACAGTTCTCAAACTCAAAAGACCAAAGCTCCACCATGAACAACAAAGGATATAGTTCCAAAAATATGAGGTCCCAAAGTATGCCAGATCCTGTCAATTCAGAAAGCCACTGCTCCGAACACCAACGACCCTTGTAAAAAAGATTGAAAACAATACCCCTTGCAACGTCTGAATACCCCTGAAGATTGGCCCTGAGTCTCAACTCCTCTCTCCAAAAAGACACACCACTGAAGCTTTCCCAAAATTTCCACCAAATCAACAGGTCCTCACACATATCCTTACAAATCCTAATGAAATGGAGAGGGGCACTCATCCCTGCTGTGGTCCTGTAAAGCCTGGCCAAAAACTCGCTCCCAGGATAACAACTTTACATGCAAAATTTAAGGATACCATCAAGGACTCTAGCTCATGAAGGGTTAGCTTCTTGGCACCACACCACATCCTGCCCTTGCAAGGGCACCAACATAGTTTTTGGCATATCTGAGCATCTTTCCCTAGTTGCAGCTTTGAGCTCAATACCCAAATAGGTAAGGACAGTGACAGGGCCTTCCATTTTTTCCTAAGACAAAGGTAAACCAAACTTAGTGCCCCTCACTTGAAAAGCCACCAGCAAATCATCACACTCAGAATTACCCTGGAGGCCCAAAACCACAAAATCATTAAGATAATGTGAAATATGGGGGTTTTCCATACGGCGACAGATTGCCCACTTGAACATTTGACTGTGTCTCAAAGGCGACACATGAAATTGTGCAGCCCAGTGGCATTGCCTTGTCAAAATAGAAAAATCCTTCAAAACAGAAACCCAACATGTCAAAATCATCCAGTGCACCAGTAAAAGCCTAAAGACTGATTTAATATTGCATTTTGCTAACAATTCACCAGTCCAACAACTCCTAACCATTTGCACCACAGGGTCAAAAAAAGAATATCGAACCAAACAAAGAGCAGGATCAATAGCATAGTTCAGGGTTGGGGAACCTCAGGCCTGGGGGCCAAATGCGGCTGTCGGCAAGTTTTTATATGGCCCTTTTCTAGTGCCTGGATCTGGTTCCTGGATCCAGTCTCTACCGCCAAGCACTGAAAAACTGAGGTCCAGCTAATGGAGCAGAGCGGAGGACATGCTCACAAGGGTAGGGGACAGATCCACAGCACAGATCCATGATCTGGGCCCTCCTTTTCTTGAATACATGCAATAAGCACCCCCACCCCAAACCTCTATGTGGCTCTCGGAGCTCGTACTAATTTTCGATGTGGCCCCTGAGACATAAAAGTTTCCCCACCCCTGGCATAACTAAACGAGCCCACGTGTGGGTATGACAGATGGTGGATAAGGCAATATTCACCAAGAGCCTTCTTTGGAACTATGTCCAATGTTGAAACTGGCAAATTCATGAGGGGAAGGAGGCAAATGGACCTGCCACCCCGGTCTCAGTTACGTCCTTGGCCACTTTTGCTCTCGACACCTCCTCCAGCCCATTCAAAGATGATAAATTAGGAGACATCAAGTGGATCCTTTCCCGAACAAATGGAATCTTAAAACCACCCCTAAGACCATGCAAGAGGTAGACTGTGTCCTCAAGAACAGGCGGTTCTGGAGGACATAGTGAGAGGTGAACCTTACTCTGAGCTGGAGGAAAGGCTATGCCCTGTCCTTTACCAGAGCCAGATGTGGCCGTACCTCAGCCCTTACATCTTGTCTGCTTAATGTAGGGAAAGTACAATGCTGTATCGCATTCAAGACATGCCATGTATTCATGCTGAAGCAACAGGTAAAGTGAGTACACTTTCCCTTCTTGTTAGACCCATAGCAAGCAAGCAACCATTTTTCTGTCTCACCATGCTTAAAGTCAGCCCAGACACACGACCCTCTGATAAACATATGATCATGACCACTATCAGACTGAGACTGTGTGGTGTTCTGGGACATGCACTCTAACCACAGCTCACCCACGTGCAAGTCCCAACACATTGAAGGGTTAAAAGCAGCCCTCATTCTGAACGTTTCGTCATATCTGAGCCATCCAAATCCCTGGAAGGTATTGTAAACTCGATGTACAATGTCAAAATACTTCAACATTGCTGATGAATGCCAAGGCTGATCCTGAATCACTTCTCCCATGTAAATTGTGTAATTGGAAAGTAAATAGTTCCAATTTCTGCTCAATTTGGGTTTCCTAACCTTTTCCTGCTCCTGCTTCTCCTGCCTCTCACCAGGATCGGGCAGCACAGGCTCCCAGAAAAGGAGCAAAAATACACATTCACATATTCCTCTCAAGTGGCCTAAAATAAGTCCTTGCCCAAGGGTCAGATACCTCTGCATATGGAATAACTGCTCCCACAAACTATTGCGAGTGCCCTATGTACTCGACCTGGCCAGACTATACACTGCCTGCTCCCATTGTAAGCTGCTGAAAAGAACTACTTTGCCCACTGCTAATGCATCTGGCAAGCCATCCTGTAAAAGGAGGCAAGCAGGGACCCCACTAGGCTGCCTGAAAATCTGGCCAATGCAGTTTCCACCCTGTTCCATCTCAGTGAAAACCTTGTGATGTCCCACTTGCTATGTCCCCAGTATGGGGAATCCCACCAGCTTGCTGAGGCATAGACTGGTGAGGAATTACCTCACTCCCTTGAATGGAAACTTGCTGTCCACCAGAGGAAATGCATATAAAAGGATAGGCTGCCGTGAATTTCCCCCAGCATGAACCTGCACTCCCCCTTACCCCCAGTGTTGGCCAACTGAAGGTGCCGCCCCACTAGTTCAGTGGGACCTGCACAGACACCAGTAGAGCAGTACTGACATGCTCTGCAGCTAAAAGCTGTGCTTGAGGAGATGACTGCAAAGCTCCAATCAAGGAGGCCTGAGACCTGATCACCTGTCCCACAGCACCTGTGACTTTTTTGAATTGCACCCCACCAGGGGCTATGACTGACTCCTGATGCCCTATGCCTAAATCCCAGAAGGCAAGGTCAGCTGGATCAGCAGAAAATGACACACACCACAGTGCAGCAGGCACCCCAGCCACCAAATGGGAGTGTAACTCTTGGAAGAGGGGTGGAGGATGGCAATCCCAATGGACCCTGCTAAATCCTTACCTCCATGGGTGCTGTCCATGCCCAACTCCCCACTCTGTCTCTCCAAATACACTCTGCAAACTCTTGGAAGACCACCTGTACACGTTGTCCAGGGAAGCAAGGCTCCGGAGATGTTCTGTACTTCCAGGCCACCCAGAGGGCCCACACTTCCAACCATTCCCTGGCATGCAACTCAATTAAGCCACAGAGGGAGCCAGCTCATTAGCAAATACCTCCTCTCTCTGGTCTAATCACCTAAACTGCCTGCCTTAAGCTAGCTGAGAAATATGAAACCTGAGGTTCCCGCTTCTTGTGAGAGCTTGACAGTAGTGAAAGGCGGATAAGACAAGTCCACTCATGTGAACTTGCCTACTCCCACCCACAAACACCCCCTGTTTTGTCTCCTTCTAAACGGGGAGATGGGCACAAATAAGCCCTCTGCCCAAGCGCAGAGCTGCCTTGTGAAGATGACAAAAAATGTCCCATTGAAATTAATAGGACTCATACCCATGTTAAGTGCTTCTAGTGACACTGTCCTTTCAGAATATCATGCTGAAAGATTTAGTTCTTGGTTTCTCATTGGGAATTTTTACACACACTTTAAAGTTCCGGATTTTTCAATCTTCTGGGTTTACAAGTCCACAAGTAAGTTCCAGATGCATTCTTGACACAAACACTGCCCGGAGGCAGTCTAAAGTAGCCACAGATGTGGATGTGAGGGGCTGCCATGGAAACCAAGTGACCACAGCTGCCTGGAGCAAATCAGTTTACCAGGAGAACTTTTTACACACAAAAGTTCTGGGAGAAGTTCTACACAGAAGTTCAAAGAGACAGATGTTTAAGATCTGGATGAGTGATTTAGACACACAGAAAGTTCAGGATGTCAAAGCAAACATGCAGGAGAAATGTGTGTGTAAAAACACCCATTGTCTCCCACCACGGGAGCTCCCACATGACACCCAAAATACCCAGATCCAACTCATCTTTACATGGCTAGAGATCTCAACAGATAGGGCAACTACTATCTGTACATTTGGGGACCGCACAATTGAAAACTACACAGAGAATTCCATCCAATTATCTTCAAACCCAGGGATTTATGGACACAGAGAATTAGAGGCAGACACTTTCTTTTTTGTGTACCTCAACTATAATGAGAGGGACTATACCACAAATGACAGCAGTTGGGTTAATAATGCTTATTAGCACAGGTGTAACTTCAGTGGGGCTCATGTGGGTACTAAGTTCTAGCTCCAAACAGCTAGAAGATTGCTCCCTTAGTCAGATCTTTAATTAAGTTGAAATATTCTTTTTTCCTCAATTCAACAAGCTTGTCATCTGAAAAAGCAACCAGGTTATTATAAAAGAATGTTATTTTATCTGTCTGTACCCATCCAACATCAGGGTGCTGCTCATTGAGGACTGCCAGCCCAGTCACGCCAGTAAGCGGCTAATTAGCTTCAGCTGGTTGCAGCAAAGAACAGATTCTGGCTAGCTATACCTTTCCAAGAACTCAGAAGGAAGACAACTAGTGAACCTTCAAACACCACAATTTTCCCTTACAAATTGATCACTTGTTCCTTAATTCATGTTTTCCTTGTCCTGTAGCTAGCAACATCTTTGTGGACTTATTTCCCAGCATTTCAATAGCCTATCCTTTGCATCAGAAGGTGAAAACCAATGGGTAGTACAGGAAGCAGCAAAGGTGTAGCCCGTGCTTAATTTATATATATTAATTAAGCAAAATGAATTGCTGGGGTCCAAACCTGCCTCGCAATCCATGCCCCCTACCCCAGAACATGACAGAAAAATGAACCCTGGACTCCAGCAAGTAATCTAATCCCTAAACAAATCTGACTCTCTACAACTGAATATAAAATAGGAGTTTTTGTGATTGAATTTATATGATGACCAACACCGGGGATGGGGCACAGAAGTCATTAAGGAAAGTCTATAAAACATGCAGGATTCTTCTGACTTTCATTTCTAACCCTGTAATGGCCAATATCAGTCTTTCCCTGGCCTTTTATATTTCTGAGTGCACTCTCCTAGTGGGAATATTTCCCAGGGCTCAGTCCTGCCTTGAATGTAATTGCCAGGGATTAGCCCTAGAAAGCCCCTTCCCCCCCATTAAGCCCTGGGTATTGCACAATATTTAAGACATTGGCTTTTGCCATTATTCCCTCTAAAACAATGTCGTTCAAATAAGCTTTCAGAGAGAGCATAGGAGAATCAAAACAAGACCCAACATAAACAGATACTACACCTTTCCTCCAGTGCAGGGGAGGGATTGGGAATTGTGGGTGTGAGATGACTGTTCTGGGAGCAAGGGACTGAAGGCAACAATCAGTGTGTGACTGAAATGAATAGCTGAAGCAAATACAACATTTGGCAAATTGAGTAACTTTAAATCCTTTCCCTACTTCTTTTATAAAGATGAATGTTTGTTTTAGTTATTTTGTCTTTGGTATGTCATTAACTTTGGTTCTTCATGTACTTTTTAAATATTTGGATTAATTAGGTTTTTGGTAGTTTGATCACTTCACTGGTACAATTTAGCACTATTGCACATCATGCTGTTACACTCAGTGCTATTCCACTGTTCAGAACAGCATCGTGGTACAACAGGTGATAGTATTCAAAGCACCATCATGCAACAGTATTCTATTCAACACTGCATACTAGGGATGTGCGCACAGACCGGAGTTCAGATGTTCGGACTAAAAACGTAGTTTGGGTTCGTGCGTTCGGTCCCGAGGAGTTCGGACCCCCCCGAATGTTTAGAAATTTGGCCATGGTAGAGGTTTGAGGCACTCCAGGGGGCCCTGTAGGGGCATGGCAGGCCATCAGAGACACACCAGCAGCAGCAGAGACTGGGAAGGCTTGGGGATTGGTACACCGACTTTCCTGGACAGGCAGGCTCAGCGCTTGGCCCCCTGGGGTGCCCGTGGGGGCATGACTGGTCATCTGAGATGCAGCGTCAAGAGCAGCAGCAGAGACCAGGTGTTGGAGGCTGCCAGGCATTGATGGAGTAGTGGCAAAGGCCCAGCCAGGGCTTGGTGCCTGGCACCCCTACTTGGCTGGGCTTTGCAGGCTGGCATCATACTCAAATGATCTCAAGAAGCTCTATTGCAAAATGGGAAAGCCTTGCCCGGTGGTGAATCTTGTAGACACCCAGCCCCCGCCCTCTGGCGCACTCATCCGAGCTATGCCTGTCTACAAGAGGGAGGAGAAAATGGCTGATATGCAGCAGCATCAGACATTGGATTGCCAGGGCACAGTAACTGCGGATGGCACCCCTGCTTGACCAGGCATTTCAGGCTGGCTGGCATTGGTCGAGCAGCAGCAGAGGCCCAGCCAGGGCTTTGTGGCTGGCACCCCTACTTGGCTGGGTATTGCATGCTGGCTGGCATCAGTGGAGCCTGTCTCTTATACACATCTAGATGTGTATAAGAGACAGGGGGAAAAGAGAATGTGTGGGTGGGGTGTTGTGGGCCTAGCAGGGTGTTGGGCATGGCATTACTTACTGTCTGGGGGGATCCTGCCCCCCCCCCCCATCCTCCAGACCATGTTGGCCATTGCTTCCTGGGTTTGTTTTCAAAGGAAGAAGAAGAAAAAAGTTTAAAGTGAGCATGTACAAAAGAACTGCTCAGTCTTGGCTGCTCTTTCTAAAGACAGCACCCACAGGGCTGAGCAGCTCTTCTGAGCATGCTCAGAGCTGCAGGTGTCATTTTTAGAAAGGAGTGAGCATGCGCAGAAGAGCTTCTCAGTCCTGCAGGTGCCATCTTCCGAAAGGGCATCCAGGACTGAGCAGCTCTTCTGCACATGCTGAGTTTAAAACTTTTTTCTTCTTCTTCTTCCTTTGAAAACAAACCTAGGAAACGGCTGCTGGCATGGTTCGGAGACAGCAGAGGGGCTGGGACCTTCCCCCCAGACAGTAAGTAAGACCCTAACTGACCCTCCACTAGGCCCCCACTTTCGCTTTTCCCCAGGCTGGGAGGCCTGACAGGGGCCAAAGATGCCCAGAGGTCTTCTCTTTGCCCCCTGCTTGCCTCGGGCTCCTGTGACAGCCCCCCACCTCCTGCAACCCCGACCCCCTCAAATTTTCACTGATTCCCGATGACAAGGGGTGTGTGTCTCATCTTGCCTTGAGCTAAAACACACACACCCTTTCTCATCAGGAACCAGAGAGAATTGCCCTAGTTTACAGCCCTTTTGACCCCTCCTCTCAAGGCTCCATAGGTGATGCAAGATCGTTACCAGAAACTCTGCTGCCTCTGGCACTAGTTCCCTGAAGCATTTGGTCTGGAATCAAGAAAGAGCATCAGAAATACAATTATCCACCCCAGGTACATGATGGGCACTAGACAGAATTTTATGAGACAAACAACTCCATACAGGAGCCCTAACCAAACACATAACCATGGATGATCTTGAAGACTGAGAGTTCACAATCTGTATGACCACCATATTGTTGCAGCAAAAACAGACACTACAGTTCTCAAACTCAAAAGACCAAAGCTCCACCATGAACAACAAAGGATATAGTTCCAAAAATATGAGGTCCCAAAGTATGCCAGATCCTGTCAATTCAGAAAGCCACTGCTCCGAACACCAACGACCCTTGTAAAAAAGATTGAAAACAATACCCCTTGCAACGTCTGAATACCCCTGAAGATTGGCCCTGAGTCTCAACTCCTCTCTCCAAAAAGACACACCACTGAAGCTTTCCCAAAATTTCCACCAAATCAACAGGTCCTCACACATATCCTTACAAATCCTAATGAAATGGAGAGGGGCACTCATCCCTGCTGTGGTCCTGTAAAGCCTGGCCAAAAACTCGCTCCCAGGATAACAACTTTACATGCAAAATTTAAGGATACCATCAAGGACTCTAGCTCATGAAGGGTTAGCTTCTTGGCACCACACCACATCCTGCCCTTGCAAGGGCACCAACATAGTTTTTGGCATATCTGAGCATCTTTCCCTAGTTGCAGCTTTGAGCTCAATACCCAAATAGGTAAGGACAGTGACAGGGCCTTCCATTTTTTCCTAAGACAAAGGTAAACCAAACTTAGTGCCCCTCACTTGAAAAGCCACCAGCAAATCATCACACTCAGAATTACCCTGGAGGCCCAAAACCACAAAATCATTAAGATAATGTGAAATATGGGGGTTTTCCATACGGCGACAGATTGCCCACTTGAACATTTGACTGTGTCTCAAAGGCGACACATGAAATTGTGCAGCCCAGTGGCATTGCCTTGTCAAAATAGAAAAATCCTTCAAAACAGAAACCCAACATGTCAAAATCATCCAGTGCACCAGTAAAAGCCTAAAGACTGATTTAATATTGCATTTTGCTAACAATTCACCAGTCCAACAACTCCTAACCATTTGCACCACAGGGTCAAAAAAAGAATATCGAACCAAACAAAGAGCAGGATCAATAGCATAGTTCAGGGTTGGGGAACCTCAGGCCTGGGGGCCAAATGCGGCTGT
Organism: Sphenodon punctatus; assembly: GCA_003113815.1. Taxonomy (NCBI): domain Eukaryota; kingdom Metazoa; phylum Chordata; class Lepidosauria; order Sphenodontia; family Sphenodontidae; genus Sphenodon; species Sphenodon punctatus. The sequence continues at coordinate 332,678 of QEPC01009809.1, read as the reverse complement.
CGGCAAGTTTTTATATGGCCCTTTTCTAGTGCCTGGATCTGGTTCCTGGATCCAGTCTCTACCGCCAAGCACTGAAAAACTGAGGTCCAGCTAATGGAGCAGAGCGGAGGACATGCTCACAAGGGTAGGGGACAGATCCACAGCACAGATCCATGATCTGGGCCCTCCTTTTCTTGAATACATGCAATAAGCACCCCCACCCCAAACCTCTATGTGGCTCTCGGAGCTCGTACTAATTTTCGATGTGGCCCCTGAGACATAAAAGTTTCCCCACCCCTGGCATAACTAAACGAGCCCACGTGTGGGTATGACAGATGGTGGATAAGGCAATATTCACCAAGAGCCTTCTTTGGAACTATGTCCAATGTTGAAACTGGCAAATTCATGAGGGGAAGGAGGCAAATGGACCTGCCACCCCGGTCTCAGTTACGTCCTTGGCCACTTTTGCTCTCGACACCTCCTCCAGCCCATTCAAAGATGATAAATTAGGAGACATCAAGTGGATCCTTTCCCGAACAAATGGAATCTTAAAACCACCCCTAAGACCATGCAAGAGGTAGACTGTGTCCTCAAGAACAGGCGGTTCTGGAGGACATAGTGAGAGGTGAACCTTACTCTGAGCTGGAGGAAAGGCTATGCCCTGTCCTTTACCAGAGCCAGATGTGGCCGTACCTCAGCCCTTTCATCTTGTCTGCTTAATGTAGGGAAAGTACAATGCTGTATCGCATTCAAGACATGCCATGTATTCATGCTGAAGCAACAGGTAAAGTGAGTACACTTTCCCTTCTTGTTAGACNCTGCAGAGGTCTGGCCAGGGCTCGGTGGCTGGCACCCATACTTGGCCAGACACTGCAGGCTGGCTGGCTTCGGCAGAGAATTTGCACACAATGAAGTGGAATCCCTCCCTGCATGGAACGTAGACCTCAGAACCCTGATGGTGGATCCTGGAGCTGGAGTGGATGGCTGTTTCTTGATGCTGTGGAATGATGGCTCCCTGTGAGCAAAATGACAGCCCCAGAACCCTGATGGTCAGTCCTGGGATAGGAGTGGCAACTTCTTGATGAAGTGGAATGACAGCCCTCCCTGCCTTTAAGATAGGCCCCAGAACCCTGACGGTGGGTACTGGGGCTGGAGTGGCTGACTGCTTCTTGATGCGGTGGAATGACGGATCCCTGTGAGTGGAATGACAGCCCCAGAACCCTGATGTTGGGTACTGGGGCTGGAGTGGCAGCTTCTAGATAACGTGGATTGACAGCCTTATTATAAGCATTTATATATATATATAATCAGCAGAAATGTACCTGGCACTTTACAGAGAATAAAATAGACACGGTCCCTGGCCCCAGAACCCTGTTGTTAGGTCCTGGAACTAGAGTGGCAGCTTCTGGATGAAGTGGAATGACAGCCCTACATGCCTGTAATGTAGCCCCCAGAACCCTGATGGTGGTTCCTGAGGCTGGAGTGGATGGCTGTTTCTTGATGCGGTAGAATGACGGCTCCCTATGAGTGGAATGACAGCCCCAGAACCCTGAGGGTGGGTCCTGGGACTAGAGTGGAAGCTTATAGATGAAGTGGAACAACACCCCTACCTGCCTGTAATGTAGGACCCAGAATCCTGATGGTGGGTCCTGGGGCTAGAGAGGCTCCCTTTTGATACGGTAGGATGACAGCTCCCTGTGAGTGAAATGACAGCTCCAGAACCCTGAGGGTCGGTTCTGGAATAGGAGTGGCATCTTTTGGATGATGTGGATGGACATCCGGGCCCTCCCTACCTGTAATGTTGGCGCCAGAACCCTGATGGTGGGTCCTGGGGCTGGAGTGTCTGGCTGTTTCTTGATACCATGGAATGACAGCTCTCTGTGAATGGAATGATGGTCCCAGAACCCTGAGGGTGGGTCCTGGGACTAGAGTGATAGCTTCTAGATAACGTGGATGGACAGTACCTGCGCTGGTAACGTAGGCCCCAGAACCTTGAGGGTGGGTCCTGGGAATAGAGTGGCAGCTTCCGGATGAAGTGGAATGACAGCATTCCATGCCTGGAACGTAGCCACCAGAACCCTGATGGTGGGTTCTGAGGCTGGAGTGGCTTAATGTTTCTTGATGTGGTGGAATGACAGTTCCCTGTGAGTGGAATGATGGCCCCAGAACCCTGACAGTGTGTCCTGGGGCTGGAGTAGCTGGCTGTTTCTTGATGCGGTGGAATGACAGATTCCCGTCAGCAGAATGATGGCCTCAGAAGCCTGATGGTGGGTCCTGGGGCTGGAGTGTCTGGCACCCCTACTTGGCTGGGCATTGCAGGGTGACTGGAATCGGTGGAGCAGTGGCAGAGGCCTAGCCAGGGCTTGGTGGCACTGGCATCCCTACTTGGCTGGACGTTGCAGCCTGGCTGGCATCAGTGGAGCAGCAGCAGAGGAAAATTGGGCAAGTCTTGCCCGGTGGTGAATCTCATGGGGACCTAGCCCTCGCCCTCCAGCACTCATCTGATCTATGCCCGTCTACAAGAGGGAGGAGAAAATGGCTGACATGCAGTACCAGTAATAGCAGACATTGGACTGCCAGTGCACAGTAACTGTGGATGAAACCCCTCCTTGGCTGGCATTTGTGAAGCAGCGGCAGAGGCCCAGCCAGGGCTGTGTGGCTGGCACCCCCACTTGGCCGGGTGTTGCAGTATGGCTGGCATCAGTGGAGCATTTGCACACAATGAAGTGGAACTACAGCCCTCCCTGCCTGGAGCGTTGACCCAAAAACCCTGACAGTGGGTCCTGGAGCTGGAGTAGCTGCCTGTTTCTTGATGAGGTGGAATGATGGCTCCCTGTGAGTGGAATGATGGCCCCAGAACCCCAAGGGTGTCCTTGAACAGGAGTGGCAGATTCAGGATGAAGTGGAACAACAGCCCTCCCTGCCTGGAACATAGGCCCCAGAACCCTGAGGGTGGGTCCTGGGGATGGAGTGACTGACTGTTTCTTGATGCTGTAGAATGACAGCTCTCTGTGAGTGGAATGACAGCCACAGAACCATGATGGTGGGTCCTGGGACTGGAATGGCAGCTTCTGGATGATGTGGATGGATTGTCCTCCCTACTTCTAACGTAGGCCCCAGAACCCTGAGGGTGGGACCTGCAGAAGGCAAACTGAGGCAGGGTTCGAGCTTGGCAATCAAGGCGGGCAGACAGGCAGTATGGCATGAGAATGGGAAGGCAGGCTGAGGCAGGCTTTGATCTTGGCAATCAGGGTGGGCAGGCAGACAGGCAGCATGGCATGAGAGGCAGTAGGGAAGGCAGGTTGGGAACTTGGCAGGGGACTCCAAGTTTATTAGAAAGATGTGACCTTAGGTCATTGTCAACATATGCACAACACAGAAAACAGAAGACAAACATAAGCAAATGCAAAAAGGAAGAATGCATGATTATTTATTTATATTTATTTATTTTCCAAATTTATACCCCGCCCCCTCCTGAAACACTTATCCATTTCACAAACACATAGGGATAACCCCCATAGTCATAAGACACAAAAAAAAGACTTTCTGGCCTCTAAATTTAAGCTGCTAAGGTCCATTGAATAAATTTAAAAATAAGATAAAAGGTAGGGGATGTAGCCAGATATAAGTCAGTAAGAACTTCCTGCAGCTTACATCAGAATAGATTCCTGGCCATCACAGTGAGACCATAACAAATAATATTTAATTTTCTTGCTGCTTAGCCTTGGGCTACACCAGCACGTCTGTACAATTATAGTGAAAAACACATGTACACTTAAAATAGCTGAAAATGTAACTAATCTAAGCACCAGAGGGACAGACAGTCAACCCCACTCTACAAGGGCTTATAGCAACAATAAAACAGACCCAAGGCATATACCTGGGGCTGGATCTAATAATTGCATACAACGCTGGCCATAGCTCAGCTGAATCCTAATTGGAACACCCATAAGGGCCCTTTCGTGGAATCACCTTGCCCTTCCCGGGGCTTGCTGCGGCAGCACTTGACCCCCTGTGCAGGTTAACATCAGAAGGAAACACATAACAGCTGGAAATAACAGTCAATCTAACCCAAACACAGGCAAGACCATAACAATAGTAGAAGCATTTAACTTTGGCTTACCCCCACCACAACTAACGACAGGAGCAACCAACTCCTAGGGGGATAGGAAAATAGAGAAATTGGGGGTGCTATTAAACATTTGAGCCTGAAGCAAGGTTCCTAAGACCCGTAGTTCAAAAATTTTAACCTCGCATCCATGGCATGTAACAGGAATTTCATGACAAGAGCAGACACTTCTGGCCCCACATTGGCAAGGGCCATCTGGGTCAAAAACCCAGAAGTTGAACCAGGAAACTTGTGTATGAGCGATTGGAGGTATCTTCCTTGAATGGAAGATAGACGGCACTCAAACAAGACATGTTGTGTCGTTTCTGCAATTGTTGCAGTGTAGGGGCACAAGTGATCTCCGTACGAGATCCCCGCAAAATGTCCAGCTAGTATATTTGTGGGCAGTGCATTAACTCTAGCAGAGAGGAACAAATATTTCTCTCTGAAGGTAGCATTTGTTCCCAAATACTGTGCCCTCTGGCCAATCTGTGGTACCCATACACTATACCCCTGCAAATGGCGGGATCCTGCCACCCTCGCCAGTTCTTCCTGTATTCCATATCTCTGACCGTAGAAATTATCTCCCACTTTGCAGCTGCCAGAGCCTTGGTCTGAATATATGAAGGCAAAAGGCCAATTCGGGTCAAATACTGGATTACTGCCACTCGCCATGGGATGATAAAGGAGTCTGAAAGCATAAGGCAGGGGAGGCTATCCTGAGGGGCCCTGTTCATCTTAGCCCAGGATAAGGATGCCCGTTCCCAAACCACCATAGACCAACCACAAGAGCCTGTCTCTAATCTTATAGCTGCAGCCCCGGTCCCATGGGGAAGTCTTGTAAGTATACTCAGAAACCTAGTCTGCAGAAAATTCAGGTTACACTTGACCAAAAGGCCCCATTTTTCAGCCCCATAGAGAAATGATGTCCTAACCTTGGCCTCGAAGACTATCAGGGCAATCTCAAGGTTCTTCCTCCCTGTCCCGGTAAATAGTCTTAAGATCGCCAGCATTTGACTCTTTGCTGTGACTTCTGATGTGCTTATTCCACCGCCCATCAGTAGTAAAGTGAAGCCCCAAATATTTATATGATTTAGCTTGCTGGAATTGGGTGTCCCTTATAGGCCATTTATGTATCTGTCTACTGCGAGAGAATACAAGAATGTTGGATTTGGAGCAATTGATGGTAAGAGAATTGGTCTGACAATAACCTATAAAGGAGGTAAGTTGCCTCAACAATCCCACCCTGGTCTTGGAGAGAAGGACCAAGTCGTCGGTGTATAACAAGACACCGACAAACTTGGATACCAATTTGGGGGGGGGGGAATCTCTCTTGTCTCATTTGAGGAATAAAATCATTGATAAAGAGGTTGAACAGGGAGGGAGCAAGGACACAACCCTGCTTTACCCCCTGATCCACCCCGATATCAGGCGTATCCACCTTGACAGCCACAGTGGTGTTGGAATACAAGGTTCGAATTAGAAGGAGAAGCCTACTGTTGATTTTTAAGGCAGACAGTTTCCCTCATAAAAGTGGGCGCTTGACTGAATTAAAGGCCGACTTCAAATCAAGGAAAGCGGCGTAAAACTTCCCATTCTTAGTTCTATATTTCTCTATCAGGTGATGGAGTAGTAAGCAGTGGTCCAACATGGATCTGCCTCTCTGAAAGCCTGCCTGTTCAGGGCACAAGATGTGATTATGGTCAGACCACTCCGTTAATCTGGCCAGCAGGTATTTGGTGTAAATCTTGGCCACTACGCTAATGAGACTGATCTGCCTATAGTTGTCCGGGTCAGATCTGCACCCTTTCTTGTATATGGGTATCACAATAGCTTGGGACCATGTTTTAGGTATATTTCCAGTGCTGTTTACTTGGGTAAACAGAATGGTAAGGATTGGTAGCCACCAGTCGAGGTGACCTTTAATGGCCTCCACCTGGATCAAATTGGGACCAGGGGCTTTGCCATTGTGAAAAGACTCGATTATCGTCCTCAACTCTTCCTCTGTGACCGGAGGCCATTCTGGAAGAGTTGGGTCTGCAAAGCTGAAGTCATCCCAGCCCGCACCCGGCACTTCAGGGTCTGAAAAGCTCATGTCTGAGAAGCTTCTGTGTATCTCACCCAAGTAAGAGGAGCAATTGGGATAGATCAAGCCACTCTCACCTGAGAAGAGACTCCATTAATAATACGCCAAAAGACATGGGAATTCTTTGCAAGACTGGCCCTCAGAAGATCCTGCCACTTAGCGTCATAGTACAGTCTCTTCTTCTGGAGGATCAGCTCCTTGTAAATCCTCTTCTGCTAGAAATATTGAGCCGGAAGGACATCCTGGGCCCCAGCTCGGTATATTCTATAAATCTCGTCTACCTCCCCCCTGGCCCTCTGGCACTCTTCGTTGAACCAAGTTGGAGATACACGATCTGCTGAATTGTACCGGCACTTACTCTGAAAATAATCGAGCAAATATTGCTTCAGGGAGGAGACCATAATGGAGTAGAGCTCAACCACTGGACCCTCACAGCCTTTAGAAGTAATCTGTTCCCGGATCATCCGGGGTACACCTATCTCCAGAGTTACCTCCCAAGCCTGTGCAACCTTCTCGCTCCACTTTTGGTATTTAAAGGGGGGGGAGGGGAGTTGTTTAGATCTATGATTGACTCCTTCCCTAACTCTACATCGGTAGTTCAAAAAACCTCAGGACTAGTGGAAGGTGGTCTGACAGCGTAGAAGCCACCACCTCAAAACTATTCAAACAGGTCAAAGTCTCCCTAGAGGCAAGTGCGTAGTCCACCACACTGCTTCCCTGGGTTCCTAGAAATGTATACTCCCCCAATGGGTCCTGGAACCCGGAACCATTTAAGATGAAAAGATTAGAGATGGCCACCATCTGGGCAAATCTTACCCCGATGCGTTTAGTTTCTGATCTTTAGAGACCCTCGCCTGTAGTTGCACCAGAGGGGACCCAGCCAGTGGCACCTCCAAATAGGAAGTTAGAGTTCCATCCCCTGGACCTATCCGAGCATTAAAGTCACCCAGCACTACACAGCGATTTGTCAAGGCCTCATTGATATCGGTTTCCAAACTGGACCACAGTTTGATGTTGAAAGAGCCAGCATTCACCGGAGGTATATAGACATTTAGGAGTCCATATGTGTCAGCCCCAAAGCCCAGCAATATGCCTAGCATAAGGGGGGTGTGTGTGTGTGCCTAAGACCCAGCACTCTAAGCCCCTTTTTATCTATTACTAGGCAAGCCAATCCGCTACTCGCTCTACCTCTGGGAGCCGTAGCTATGGCCAGGAGAGAAAATGCTGCATATTGATCAAACTCAATGTCATCGGTTGCCCAGGTCTCTTGGAGAGCAAGGACATGGAACTGCTTCAGGAGTGCTATAAAATCCTTACAATCTTTATGGAAATGCCAGCCAGCAATGTTCCAAGAACAGATGGACAATAAATCTGGCTGCATCTCTGCAGGTCATGCCTGATTGCACCCCCCCTGTTGCAGGGGATAACCGCATGGCTTGGCTGCCAAATGCCATGGAGGAGAATAGAGCTCCCTGCTCTCCCACCAACCCATCCTGAGGCATATTAGCCGCCTCTGCAGATAGAATAGATGCATAGGCCACCCTTCCTATCTCCCCCTTAGAACCTTCCTTGTTATCTGCCATCTGAATAGGAAGAGCAGAGTGTGGGTCCTGAGGCCCAGCACCCTCCAGGGAGTTTAATAAGAAGCTCTCGCTCGCTTCATTAACCAGGTTCCCTATTTCCTCAGTAAGAATCACTAATTCCTTTGCTGTCTGCACTACTGCTAATTCCTCAACATAGGGGCCCCTTGCCATTGCCAAAGAATTTTCCTCAGGGGCTGCAGCTAACTGAAGGAGCCTGTCCCTTATAGGGAGCGAGCCTGAGCTATTTACAAAATCCCGTAGAGTATAACTGATACTCCCCTCTTTCCCCGTAGCTACCTTGGAACAGGGAAGCCTGCTGTCTCTTCTGACCTGACTACTGTTTCCCCTGTTGGGTGCTACTGGCTCACCAGTCATAAATACTTCACCCAGCTGAATCCTCAATGAGAAAAACAGGGGGATGTGCATGAGCAGATGGGAGACAAGTCTGGGTGTGCGAAAGTAAACAATTAGGCGCCTGACACTTTCCTCGCCCAGAAATAACACGAAATCCCCCAATATGTCCTATGGGGATTTGGTCACCCAAGATGGTAGAAAGGTGAAAGTAAATATTTCTCTTAGTTCTCCAGGATGGAAAAGTACCATTTGGCAGGGGCTTAATTGAGAAGGAGAGAGCCTTCTGTACCAGCTTGGGGGTCTCACACCTATGACACGGCACGCAGAGACATGGCACATCAGATGGCACATCAGACACGGCACATCAGACACGGCACGCAGAGATGCCGCGACGGGAAAACCCGGCGTTTAGCGATCCCGCTTGTAAGCGGGATCGTCTATAAACGCCCTAAGTCCCTGCACCCTTCCCAAGTCTGGGGGCGATCTTATAAATGTCCTTGGGTGTACAGGGAGCTCCTTCTTAGACTCTGCCTCAGAGTCCTTGCATCCCAGAAGAGATGCCTGCGAAAGGTCAAATAGCTGAGACTCGTCTTGGGGCTACTTTGTCACAAGATGGGCTCCCTGAGTAGAGCTGAAGCTCCGCATTTCCTGGATGAATTCATTGATCATAGACCACTGCTGCTCTTGTTGTTTCAAAAGACTGACAACACAAGCAAGCTGTGTTGACAAGTCTTTGACCAATTCCCCAAATAGAGGCACCAGACCATCCATAGACCCCACTCCAGGGGGGTCCCCCTCCTTTAACTGGGGGGCAGCACTGGCAGCCTTAGATTTCTCTAAGGCAGAATCAGCAGGGGTGGTGGTGGAGCAGGGGGACGTACCACCATCTTGTGTGGCCTTGGGTAATCCCAAGGTAGCCTTCCTCCCCTTCCCCCTAAGGAGAGCCCGGTGGGCAGGAACAAAGTCTTCTATCAGCCTTTGGACAGACTGCCTCTTGTCTGCTTCCTTTATAGCTGCGACATGCTTCCTCGTCATCATATCCCTGGCAGACTTAAAGTCCCCAAACGCTGCCAGTATTAGTCGGACAATTCTATGACCCCTAAAACCACAGGTGGCTTCTTTAAATGCCCCCTGGTGGTTTCCAGTGGCAGCGGGGGCGGAGGGAAGGGGTTTAGTTCCAGTGACCCCCAACTCACATGCCCCCTTTCCCTTTCAGATGGGCAGCACGGGACCCCAAAGCATAGTCAGCAACAGCGGCAGCGGCAGAGAAGAGGAGCCGGCAGATGGTAACAGGCGTGCCGCTGAGTGATACCGAATGGTTTCCCCTTCTTTCTCCTGGGGAGAGTGGAGGATCCTCAGGCAATGACAGGAGTGGCAGCGGAGAGCGAATCCAGCAGGTGTGAAATCTGCAACGGTGTCAGTCTTGCAGCGGAGCCCCCAGGCACTCCAGCCAAGAAAACAGCCCCAGCCAATGGCCGACACCCTTTAGGTGTCGCCCTGAGGGCTGGCGCCCACAGGGCCCCACCCTGGCAGTTGTTACCTGGGGAAAGGGGAGGGACAAGCAGAGTGGCAGCAGCTTCCTCCAATCCCCACAGCCCCATTCCTCCCAGCACCAAACACAGCCCCTGCAAGCTTCACCACAGGGCCCTGCCCTGGCAGTTGTTACCTGGGGAAAGGGGAGGGACAAGCAGAGTGGCAGCAGCTTCCTCCAATCACCACAGCCCCAGATCTCCCAGCACCAAACACACAGCCCCTGCAAGCTCGACAGGGCACTCAGATAGGCTGATGAAGACTGTGCAGCGTGAGAGAGAGAGAGCCAGTCAGATAGGTGGGCCAAGATCATCTAGCCAGAGGCCAGCTGGCATGATTACATCTTCCCAATGCCACCCTGAGGTCAGCCAGATAGGCCGGCTGAGGCCATCTAGTCAGAGAGTCAGAGAGAGAGAGGCAGGGTGGGAGCCGGGCATTGGGAGGGAGGGACAGCACCTCAGCACAGCAGCAGCAGCAGCACAGATTGAGGAGGAGCCCCGTCCCAAGACTGCCCCTTGAATGGGATGGTGTGTGCCACTGCACCATCAATCCATGTCCAGGGGCAGCTCGGGGAATCCCAGCAGCGGAAGGTTAACCTTGATAAAAAGGAACTGCTCCACGCAGCTTGGACCCCAATCTCAGGTGGTGTGGCGACCAAATGTCCCCCGCCATAGAGAACACCCACTCTCTGGGGACACTCGTTGGTGGGCAGGACAAGAAACCCTTGGTCACTTTGGACAGGGCTGACCAAACGTTGGTCTTGCTGGCCCAGTAGACCAAGGGATCACTGCTGGGTTCGATGCACGGCTCCTCCTCCAGGTAGCTTTCTGCTGCTGCTGCGGCGCATTCATACTCTCTCACATAACTCTGCCTGGGCACAACCTCCACCACTGCCCTCAGCCACGCTTCCTGCCCTGCTGTGCACGAGCCCATGCTCGCCAGAGTGCCCTGCACATAAGACCTGCGGCTGCTCACAATAGGGGTGTTGCTGCTGCTCAGCCTGCTGCTGCTGCTGCTGGTGCAAGTGCTGGGGGCTGGGATAGTTCCCGCCAGCTGAAAGGGGTGGCTTCTCCCACTCCCACCATTCCCAGGGGCGTCCTTCTGCTGCTGCTGCACACTCTCAAGAGCCAGCTCTGCCTGCCCAGCCCTCTCCACCAGGTCACCATTACAGTGCCCATAGAGCGGTTTCTGGGGTGCCATGCTGCCCTTGACCCTGGGGTCCAGCATGGTTGACAAAATGTATTCCTCCCACTGCAGGAGCTCATTGAATCGCACCTTCAGCCCTGCCTTCAGATGCCGCACCAGGGCAACCGCCTTATTCACCAGCTTCCTGCCCTGAGGGCCACAATCCTGCCCCTGGATAATTTCCTCCAGCCTCCTGAGGAGACTCTGGACCAGAGGGGTCACCTGGCTGATGGTGGACATGGAGGAGGTGATGGTCTCTGTCATGGACAGGAATGGTATGAGAATGAAGACCGTGTGATCCAGGATCTCCCATTCTGTCGTATTGTATCTTGGAGGTGCCCTGCTGTCCAACACTAGTTGAAACAGATGCAAAGCAGCTTTCTGCTCGAGAAATCACTCGAGCATCAGAAACGTCAAATTCCACCGGTTGGACACATTGTACACCAGCTGGTGCAATGGGGAGCCTTGCACTGCCTGCTTTGCCCTGAGGAGGTCGCTGCCCTTCACACTCCGGTTAAAGAAACCAGCACGCTTCCTCCCCTGCTTAATCAGGGAGCTAAGGGTGCCTGCCTCAATCCCCTTCTCCCCCAAGCCCAGAGCATCCCTTACCACCAGTTAAAGGGTCTGTGTGGTGCAAGGGATGCTGGTGAAGCCCCCCTCGGGGACTGCCCTCAGTATGTTGACCGTGTTGTCCATCACCACGCACCCCTTGGTGAAGGGCACACCTAGCATGACCCACTCCCTTACCATGGCGGTCAGGACTGCCTTGATGTTACGAGACGTATGGGGGCTGTCCTTTTTGATAATCAATGTATAATTAACAAATAAAACATACTATATTAAAACTAAATTAAATGTCTAACAATACATTTATTCAAGGGGGGCGAATTCAGATTCCTTTTACAACAGTATTAAATCATGGTCCCATTGAAGTGAACAGTGATTTTCCATTGAGTAAGCGACATCAGGAATTTGCACATCTACTTAAGTGAGGACAAAGTCTGTTCTTAAGCAAGAACCCATGTTTATTGCACTAAAGAAATTCAATGTTCTGCAGCAATGAAAGCTAAGTTCTGCAAGCTTGCTGCAAGCAGAAAATACTTCATAATTTGCATAATTATGCAAATTTTATTCAAGCAAATTTGCTTCCTGGCATGCAGTTGCAACAGATTTTGGACCTTAAAAATCCATAAAACTCAACCCCAGCTCTCTGGCCTCCAAAAGACACAATGCACCGTCACATAATCAAATACAAATAAATAGAACATCAGCCCATTCCACAAATAAAGTAAACATCTATTGGTGCCAACCCCTCTGACCTCCTCACAAGGCCCTATGTACTAAAAATGGATACATCGGTAACCTAAAAGGGCTCCCATTCCCTTCCCTTCTTTCCACCTTCCTCAGAGGCAGCAGCTGCACAGAGGGTACTAATGATATTCTCCCTCCCCTATTTCCCCTTCATTAGAGACAGCATCGTCAGCATGTAGGGAGCTAACTGGGCTTTCCTCTACTCTCCTATTACCTTCCCAGAGGACTAGGGAAGGAGGAAGCAAGACACCCCACTTTGAGGTGTAAGCTACAGAGAAGGGACTTCACCCGAGGCAGCTGTAGCTGCTACATAGAAAGAACAATCAACACCTAGCTAATGATTTGCAATTGAGCAGCTAGCAGGTAATTTAAAGGACTTCACATTCACAATGTTTTCACCATGATTAAAGGCTGAATCCAAGGGAAGGAGCCCAGATGCAATGTTTGCAGTATACCTTGGTTCCCGGTCTTAGCCACTCACCCGATCCCTCCTTTCATGAGCTTAAATCCAACCTTGCCTGGCTAGGAATGTCCATAACCTTGGAAATTCCTCACTAAAGCTGAAACAAATACTCAATTTTATCTTCATAAAGATTATTCACATGTTCAGTTAAACAAATATCCAGATAAATCTTCATGAGTGGCACAGTATTTGCATCTTCATTAATTTGGCTATTGCTTTCTGGAAATTTGGTTTATTTGGTACTATGTTTACTTCATCTTGGTTTTTCAATTACTTCAGTATTCAAAGAGTACTTTGCTCACTTTGGTAGTATGCACTAGGGATGTGCGAACGTGGTTCGGATGTTCGAAGTTCAGCCCGAACTCAGCCAGTTCGGACACCTGAACCGAACGTCTGAAGCCCCGAAGAGTCTGGGCGCGTTCGGATGAGTTTGGGCACGTTCAGGCGGGAAAAACAGGGCTGGCAGGCCCAGGGAGGGAGGGCAGCTGAGGACCGGACTTCCTGGCACCAAGAGGGAGAGGCTTGGACTAGCAGTCAGCCTGCCCAATCACCATTCCTCTTTTCCTCAGACCACTGCCTTGACACTCTGCGATTGGCCACGGGCTAGGCTTCACAGAGCCAATGGGGCTTGTGGTAAAGCGGGTGCAGAAAGTAACAAAAGCCATTGACCTCCCCCCTTCCAATTCCTTCTGAGCTAGCCACTGATCCTGTCAGCAGGTGTTTTCAGAAGTCTCCCTCTCCCAGCAATTTGTGTTGCTCCCAATCCATTGCCATCCTCGTCCTATTTCACCCATTTCCACACATTTACCTCCATAGTTGCATTTATTTAGATTAGATTAGATAGATTTAGGTGTTATTTTTATTTTTTACTCCCCCCTGTGTTCTTTCTCCCTACCCTCCATTGAATCCTTCCCTCCTCCCTGTAGATATCCCATCCCTGATTCTCTTCCCCTGTTTTTGGATTTATTTAGAGTAGCATTCGATTGATTTAGCTTTCATTTCAGTTTTGTACCCCTCCCTGTGTTTGTTGTGAACTGTCTGTGTCCCACCCCCACCCCTGTGTGTGTGTGTGCCTATCTATCTATCTATCTATCTATCGATCGATCGATCGATCGATCGATAAATAGTTGTAGGAGTTAGCTTAGTTATAGAGATAGATAGAGATAGTGTATAGCGATTCAGTTTTAATATCTTATAGTGTGTTTGTAGGACTAGTCCTTTGTGGATATTAGATATATTCCATTTAGTTCCATAGGTTTTAGAATAGTTAATAGCAGTTAGAGTTAGTGTAGATATATATAATATTAGATTACAAATTTGAATAAATAAATAAAAAATAATAATAAAATCTTCCTCTGCATTCTTTGGGTGGGAGAAATGGAGAAGGGAAGCAGGAGAGGCCGGTCTGCTACCTGTAAAGCGGGCAATGGCACATGTGGCAGAGGTGGCAGGGGCTGTGCCAGCAGAGTGGCAGCAGGCATCAGCAGCAGCCTGAGTCCATCACCATGCCCCAAACTGCACAGGCCTGATTTTGTCAGTCAGGCTTCAGAGGCTCCCCGCAGTGGCACTAGGGATGTGGTTTGGCGGTTCCTCCTGCCAGTGTCCTCCATTGTCAACCAGGACACTGGAATGCCGGCACACCAGGGGGCGATGGCTGTTTCTGCTGCGGCTGCAGGAGCATGTGCAGGTGCTTCAGGGTTGGATGTTCCTCCAGGGTCACCAATGTCCCCAACCCCCATTATTGATGTGATCCCCAGCAGTCCAGGGTTGGTGGATCCCAGCCTGGCTGCTAGAGGCAGGGCCTGATCCCCAGGCAATGGCAGCAGGCAGAGGAGCAGAAGTAGCAGCAGCAGCAGCTATAGGGGGCACATGGAGAGTGGCAGCAGCATGGTGGGCAGTCGATCAGCCTCAGGGTCCCAGTACTACCCTTTGCGGGACATAACTCAGATTGGGGAGAACGAAGCAGACACTAGTCCTGTGGATGAGGTGTCTGGTGCTGAGGCGATGGCTGTGCCTCTAAGAGCTGTGTCACCACCCTGTTCTGCCACTTCCATCACCGCTGTGAGTGGTGCATCACCCGGTGCAGGTGAGAAGGCAGGACGGGGCAAAGAATCATCCATCTGGGCACATTTTAAGTTGGTGCAGGCAGATGATCCCATGAATGTGCAGTGCACTTTGTGCCAGAAGGTGGTGAAGCGTCGGCAGGTGCTCACCAACCTTGGCACAACTGCCAAGGCAAGGCAGCTGAAGGGATGCCAGAGCACTGTGCTGCTAAGCGGGCAGGCAGAGGCAATGGACGCCAGTGGATTCCCGACTACAGTGGTCAGTCATCCACCTCCATCAGTGGGAAAGCGTCCTGCTCTAATAACTACCTCTTGCAGCAGGAGTGGTATTGCTGCTCGAGGGGAGCGCCAGCAACAGCAACAGCAGCAGCAACAGCAACAGCAACAGCAACAGCAACAGCAACAGCAGCGTCAGTGCACCATGGAGTGTCTGGGGTGGTGGCAGCTGTCAAGTCCATCGGCAGCTGCAGGACGTGGAGGGTGGTGTGACTTTCAACTGAAAGCCACGCACATGTTGAGGAAAATGATTGCAGTGGATGGGCAGCCCTTCTTGGTGGTCAGGGACATGGGGTTTAGGTGCCTGATTGGCCTCCTGGCCCCCCAGTTTAAGCTGCCCTTGCACACCACCCTGAGTAAGCAGGTGGTGCCAGCCTTTAAAGGAGTGGGCTTTAAAGGAGCAGATGAGGGAGAAGCTGGAAAGGGCTGGGGATGCCATTGTCCACTTCACCACAGACCTGTGGTCGAGTAGGAATGCACAGCACGCCTACCTGGCATTGAAAGCGCACTGGTGGCAGGTCCCAGAGGCAGCATTTGGGAGTGGCAGGAGGGGTCCCGAAGCAGGGTATAGGTGGGCCCTGCTTCATGCAGAACTTAGCTTTCATTGCTGCAGAACACTGAATTTCTTTAGTGCAATAAACATGGGTCCTTGCCTAAGACCAGACTTTGTCCTCACTTAAGTTGATGTGCAAATTCCTGATGTCGCTTACTTAATGGAAAATTACTGTTCACTTCAATGGGACCATGATTTCATACTGTTATAAAAGGAATCTGAATTCGCCCCCCTGAATAAATGTATTGTTAGGCATTTAATTTAGTTTTAATATAGTATGTTTAATTTGTTAATTAACATTGATTATCAAAAAGGAATAATGTTTGACTAGGGCTGAAACCAAGTCTTCAGACTTATTTTGAAATTTCTGTATTTGGGGGTCTTCGAACTCGTAGCAGCGGTTTCCGGGAAAGTGCGTCCATTCTTTCGAAAACTTCAGAAAACTTAGGAAGTGTCTGTGAGCCTGGGCCTGACTGGAGACACTCCCAGAAGCTTCTGGAAACAGTGCCATATTAGGTTGGAGGGGGGGGGGAATGGAAGTAGATAGTTGAGTCATGGGGTAAGGCAGATATTGAATCAATTGACTGGCCAAGCAAGATGGCTAGTTTGGTACAAGATTTCAGTCAATAGAAAGAGAAGAATACAAAAAAAAAAACTGGCACACATCTCCCAGAGCCATATTTTCTCTGGTGAATTTGGCTGAGTGAGGCTACACTGCTAACTGTGAGTAATCAACTGGGCTGGAGTGGGGGGGGGGCGTGTCTGGCATAGCATGGTTTGGCCTGACCTGGCCTGGCCTGCCTGTGCATACGGTCAATTCTGGGGCATGGAGGTTTTTCATGCCATGCTTAAAAAAATAATAAAGGGTTCCACTGGGGGCACATTGCTTACTGGCTACTGCGGCTTGGTAGGCTTGGTAGTCAGCCAGGAGCACCATGAGCCGCCCAGAGGGCTCTCTCTGCCTGGCTCCAGGAGTAAGGTTCCCTCCATGCCAGGGTACCCCAGTGTGTGTGTGTGTGTGTGTGTGTGTGTGTGTGTGTGTGTGTGTGTGTGTGTGTAGAACCAATGTGGTGTCTGCTGGGTGGGGTGGCTGACATTTGGTGTGCAGGATCACAGTTGCTTGCAGTCTGCATGCTTGATTCAAGTTGTCTTCTTTTACCAAGGGTCCTCTACCTCCAGGCAGGAGCAGTATACTAAGTTGTCTTTTAAAACATAATAATAATTGGGTGCTGCCAGGCTAGCTGGTGTACTTGGTTTGCTCAGCTTGCAGTCAGCCAGCAGCACCATGAGCCACCCACAGGCCTCTCTCTGCCTGGCTCCAGGAGTTAACCCGGAGTTAACCCGGACCTCAGGGACCACCTTGCCCTCAGCGCCCCAGAGCGGCTCCTTCGGTCTGCCGGGGGTGCCTTCTTGGAGGTCCCCTGAGTTAAGCGGGGGGCCACAATGGAGAGGGCATTCTCGGTGGCCTGGCCGCACCTTTGGAACTCCCTTCCGGAGGAAGCTTGCCTGGCCCCAAGCCTATTGACATTTGGGTGAAGTTGTAAAACCTGGCTGTTCGCCCAGGCCTTTGGGGAGGGAGGGAAGGTGGTTTAGAGGATTTTATCTCCCCCACCCTATTTATTGATTTATTATTTTAATATTCCCCAGGCCCTGTTTTAATACTCTGAATTGTTTTTGATGTTTTAAAATTGTTTTTATATGTATTTTATATGTATTATTACTGCTGGAAGCTGCCCCGAGCTGTTCTCAGGAGGGGCGGGGTATAAATCCAGAAAATAAATGAAATAAATAAATATCCCTGGTTTCTGTACCAGTGCCATACCAATACATGCCAAGAAGTTTCCAGCCGTTGCCCCCTTTGCCCCCGGCTGCAGCTGCTGCACATGGCAACACCTGCTGAAGTGGTATGGTGGCACTGAAGTTTTCCGTACTTTTTCAAAGTTGCCGATGTTTCCCGATGTTTTGCGCTTTGGTCTCCAAAGTCCGAAGCTTCGGCAAGAGCACTGAATTGCCTCTGAGTACTCGGACTGACTATTCGGAACTTCAAAAATCGGTCCAAATACCTGAAAGTACTATTCGGTTCAGCCCTACATTTAACTAACAGGTATTTAGAGTACCTCTTAAAAGTACCCTGTGAATAATTACTAAGCCTAATTAGACATATTTTATGAATTAATTGGAATTTACATGTTGTGCAGTTATTTCTTAATTGAGACATTTCATTTAAATAATTACATGCAATCATTTATCTTTTAGATGGCATGCAGTGCTCTGTGATCAGGCTGGCTATATTTCACAGTTATAATCTGAACGCAATTAAAATTATCCAGCCCTACATATATCACTTGCTCATTGCAGTATCATATTTACTTCTGGACTTCTAGAAGCTCTGACTTAAGGATTTCAGACTTAGTATGCTTGCTCCCTGTATTACTGAAGCAGATAATTGTTCCAGTTCACACAACTTGTTTATTTGCTCCAGCCATTCTGTTTTGTTTGCATGAACTTTGTCTTTATTTGACACCTTCTCCCTTGGTTGGTTCCTCAGATTCAAGAGTGAGCAATTATGTCTAGTTTTTAGATGATAGTTTCTTAACCATGTTCCCTAGCCCTGCTTTGAAAATTGCCTTGTGCGTGAGTCATTATCAAAATATCATACACCTAGATTTTCTAATTAATCTAACTTTTTCAGTATGTACAAAATGATTATCATCACTGACATCACAGTCCTGTACCTGATTTTAAAAAAAATAGAGATTGTATAGGGCTATCAATAATATATAGCACAACGTAATTGGGACACTAAGAATCACGATCTCCAGCTGAACAGGATGAAGCAATCTTCTTGACTGAGAAGTTGCAAATACTAGGACCCAGGAGACAATCATTTCGGAAAGTGGAATACAGGTTTTTCTACTCCTGAGGACAGTGGAAGAAAAACGTCCTTTTTACATGAGACACACCCATGCATGTCAGCTGAATGGGCATTCATGCGTGCCTCCTGTACAAATGTCATGGAGGGTGGGTGGGCGCACACCAGTGACCCACCCATCTTCACCTATCTCCCATGCATGGAGCAATTGGCCAAAACAGTGGTTGCCCCATGCATGGAGGAGGGTAGAGATGATATTTATTTTATTTTATTTTATTTTATTTATATATATGTCACCCCCTCCTGCTATAAGCATCTCAGGGTGGCTAACAACATTTAAACATACATAACAACAAAAATACAATTAAAAACAACTTAAAGCCCCCAGATTAAAAAACCCATATCCAAACCCTCCATAACCCACCCCACCCCACCCACCCCATCTCCCTCTTTAAAGGCCAGGTGGAACAGCCAAGTTTTACACTGTCTATGGAAAGAGGGAAGGTCGGTGGTCAAGCAGACCTCCAATGGGAGGGAGTTCCACAGCCATGGTGCAGCCACAGAAAACACCCTCCCCATGGCTTACACCAGGGAAACCCAGATAACCTCAAGGAGGGTGCCTCCGTCCATCCGCAGGGGACGATCCAGGATTCTGAGTGTGAGGCGGTACAGCAAGTAGGTCGTGCCCAGGCCGTTTAGGGCTTTAAAGGTCAACACCTTGAATTGGGCCCGGAAGACTGTCGGCTGAGAACCATTTCTCGAATTACCATTTACCATTTATCAGATTGTCGTTTACCAGATTGCCGGTTACTGAGTTACTGTTTACCGGATTGTCATTTATCGGACTCTCGTTTACCAGATTGCTGGTTACTGAGGTACTGTTTAACTAATTTCCAGTTACAATGTTCCGAGGTACCATTTACATTGAGTTATATTGTTATTATTTTTATCAGTTCTTATCATTATCATTGTCATTATAATAAACATAAACCAACAAATATGTTTAATGATAAACACAATAAATGGTACATTGTAAATTGGTAAACATGGTAAATGGTAAATGGTAAACGGTAAACCAGTAAATCAAATCTCATCTGAGATCTCGACACGGAACTGAGAAAGCTGAAAAATCTCTACAGCAATTCTCGGTTATTGGGATATTGCCATGAGAACCAATTTGGTTTTCATTTCAGCCCTAATCTCCACTCACCTCTATCCATGGGGCCTCCTCCATGGGTGGAGATGGGTGTGCGATGGGTGGAGGTGGGTGTGTACTGGGAGCACGCACGCATGCACAAACACCCACCGCCATGGTATTTACACAGGCGCAGACCCATCCCCTCACCGACCACAAGCTGTGTACACAGACTGCCCCCCTCCACCGCATGCCTGCCCAAACACCGAGGCGGGAGGGAGGGGGAGCATCTGTGTAAAAATGTCCAATGAAATCACTGTGTGGTCCTGGATAAGTCTGTCTCTCAGCCTCAGTTCTAGGGATGGGTGAACAGATCGCGGTTCAGGTTCGGCCATTCGGTTCGGCTGCGTTCGGTTCGGCCATTCGGTTCGGCAGCGTTCGGTTCGGCCATTCGGTTAGTTCGCCGGGTTCGGGTTCTGCCGTTCCGTTCTGCCATTCTGCTGTTCTGTTCAGCCATTCAGCCATTCGGTTCGGGCGTTCGGGAAATGTTATGGGTGGGTTTTCTGTTTTTTATATGGTTTTTTGGTTTTTTAATGGGTTTTATATGGTTTTCTTTTGTTTTTTATTTGTTTTTTTGTTTTTATATAGTTTTTTTATATAATATTTTATATCTACAATAAATCTAACTGCTATTAACTATTCTAAATGCTATGAACTAAATGGATTATACACAGGCCTACTCCTACAAACACTAAAACTAAATCACTAACGCTATCTCTATCACTAAGCTAGCTCCTACAATTGTCTACTATACCAACCTATCTATCTGTCTCTCTATATCTATATCTCTCTATCTCTCTCTCTATGGGATTGGTGGGGGAATCACAAACACAAGGTTTCAGTTTAAGGTTTAAGTTTCATTTCAATACAAAACTTAAATGAAACTTAAAGCAATCTAATAATCCTACTCAACGCCTGCTGTTCAGGAACAGTGACTAGCTCAGAAGGTGTTTTGAAGGGGGGAGGCATATAGTTTCATTTCTTGCAAGCCTCTCCACCTCTGGTGCCTGGAAATCTGCTTCTAAGTGACTAGTACTACCCCTCCCTGTCACCTTACAGTGAACCTTTTTTTGCCACCCGAACTCACCCGAACGCGATCTGAACTGACCGAACTGTTCGGCCATTTCACCGTTTGGTGTTCTGTTCTGTTCGGTATGTTCGCGTTCAGGTTCGGGTTCACGTTCGGTCATCTGAACAGGCCAAGTTCGGGCCAAACTCCAAACTTCCGAACCGCGCTTCGCCCATCCCTACTCAGTTCTTCATCTGCTAAATGGGAAGAATAGGAGTTAAGAAAAATAATAACCTACCTCACAGGGTTGTTGTGAGCATGAACCATAAAATGTTATGGTTTACATAAAATGTTATGTAAATAATGGTTGTTTTTAATCTTAGTATGATTTCATTTTTAAAATTACAAAATGTTTAAAATAGTACAAAAATACCAGTTTGATGCATATTGTAAATTCTAAGTGCAGTACAGCTGTAACTACAGTTATCTCTCCATTAATTGATTTGTGAACTTTTTAGATTTTCTGATGTGTTCTAGTATTTATTTATTTATTTATTTACTTATTTACTGAATTTATTTTTACCCCAACCTTCCCACAAAGGTTCAGCGTGGCTTACAAAGCTATGTAAACAAATATAAAACAAATACACATGTATAAACATATAGAAATAAATAAACATATAAAAACAGTTTAAACCCCCTAAATCCCCTACCTTCCAACACTTTTCCTAACCCCTCCTCCCAATCCTACCCAACCATATCCCAGACCGCCAAATGTCTGGCCAAACAAAAAGTTCTTACATTTCTTCCAAAAGGTGAGCGGGCTTGAGCAGGGAGTTCCATAACTGTGGAGCAGTCACTGAGAATGCTTCACAGAGAACTGCATTCCCTTGTTATACAAACCACATGGACATTAGTACTTTCAAGAGGGCTCCCTCAGCCAAACTTAGAGGCCATGATGGAACATAAGGGAAGAGGTGGTCCTTCCGATATTCCTGGGGCACAAACGGTTTAGGGCTTTAAAGGTTAAAACCAGCACCTTAAATTGTGCCTGGAAAGCTATTGGCAGGCAGTGCAGACTCTAGAGCACTTGTGTAATATGCTCCTGGCAACCCACCACTAACAGAAAATTGTATTCTGCAGCAACTGCAGCTTCCAAAAAGTTGTCAAGAACAGCCCCATGTAGAGTGCATCGCATTAGTCTGCAATGAATGAATGCAACAAGATTCCACTTGCCCCTTTGATCCCATCCTCTCTCACCTCCTAACATCGATTGCCCCCACCACTGTGCTTTCTCTGCTGCACATTATCAATCTATCTCTCTCTACTGTGTCATTTCCATTGTTCTTCAAACATGCTACCATCTCCCCTATCCAGGTCTCCAGGAGGAGACCTGAGGAATTATGGAGCAACTGTGTGAAGAGTATCCTCTTGAATTATTAGGAATTATTTGGAAGGGGATAGAGAATAAAATGGAGGATGTCATAATGCCTCTATACAAATTAATGGTGCGACCACACCTTGAATATTGTGTGCAGTTCTGGTCACCCTGTCTCAAAAAAGAAATAGCTGAACTAGAAAAGGTAAAAAGAAGGGCAACAAAAATGATCAAGAGCATGGAAGGGCTCCCGTAGGAGGAGAGGTTTTGGGTTGGGGCTCTTCAGTTTGGAGAAGAGATGACTGAAAGGAGATATGACGGAGGTCTATAAAATCATGAGTGGTGTGGAACTAATAAACAAGAAGCACTTACTTACCCTCTCAGCTAGTACTAGAACTAGGGGACACTCCATGAAAACACTTTATGTATAAAAATATATGTATGTGTAAATCCAGTTTGGGACAACCCCAAATATAAGCATATACAGTTGCCCACCTGGGCAGTACAATAAAATAAATGCAAATATCTCAACTGTGTTCACAATGATAAATAAAATATAATGTAACTGACCCTAAAAGGTCAATATGATGCAAAATGTTCTATCAATTGTCCTGCTTTCTCAAAGCATCCAAACTCCGCCAGACATGTTTTGGGGGGAGCAGCCTCCCTTCTTCAGTGGCTTGTACTGTTGCTATTGAATGCTGGAAAGAAAAAAAAAACCCAATATATATCATACTAAAGGCCATATCCAAAATGCGAATACATTGAAAACAGTTGATGCAATTATATGTTACACTGGCCCCTCTGATTAACACATACCTCCTTAAATCAGCCTCGGAGGCTGATGGAACCCCAGCGGTTCCAGGAGGTCCTGAGGGAGCTTACCCTGGATGTGGACGGTCATTCTGTGGATGAGCTGGTCCAGCATTGGAACATCTTGCTGGAGGAGGCCATTGACAGGGTGGCTCCGAGGCGTCTTCTGCCT
>QEPC01009809.1:281072-307883 GCA_003113815.1 Sphenodon punctatus | reverse complement strand
GGGCCACGATGGAGCGGGCATTCTCGGTGGTAGGGCCGCGGCTGTGGAACTCCCTTCCGGAGGAAGCTCGCCTGGCCCCAAGCCTTCATTTCGGCGGAACTGTAAGACCTGGCTGTTTGCCCAGGCCTTTGGGAGGGAGGGTGGGGGGGTGATTTTTAATCCCCCACCGATTTATTTATTTATTTATTACCTGACTCTGCCCTGTTTTATTGTATATTTTATATTTGTATTTTAAATTGTTTTAATGGTTTTATTGCTGTTAGCCGCCCCGAGCTGCATTGCAGGATGGAGCGGGATAAAAATCTATGAAATAAATAAATAAATATAAATATTTTGTAGAAACCATACTGGTGGATCAATGCTGTATAATTATCATAGTTTTCTCATGGGTTACAATTCCCTGTAATGGCATTCACTAGGCACATATATATGTTTTTATACACAAAGACTTTTCTTTTGAATGAATTGTGGTGGTTGCTCCATCATTCGCAGCTTTTGCCCCTTTCCCCCTGTTTGGTCATTATGGGGTTGCCCCTTGGGGTGGTAGCTTTGCCTCTCTACCTTTTTTTTGACAGACACTCCATGAAACTTATGGGTGGCAAGTTTAAAGCAAATAAAATAAAATATTTTTTCACTCAGCGTATAATTGGGTTGTGGCATCTACTGCCAGAGGCTGTGGTAAGGACCAGTACTATAGCTGAGTTTAAAAGAGGTTTGGACAAGTTTCTGGAAGATAGGTCCATTAGCAGCTATTAGCCAGACAGGATCAGGGAGCATGATGGGAGCTGGGGGAAAACAACAAGGAATGGATCCCCCATTGTGACCTGTTGGGTGCTTCTCCCAAGCCACCATGATTGACTACTGACGGAGACAGGATGCTGGGTTAGATGGACCATTGGTCTGACCCATTATGGCACTTCTTATGTTATCCCATTTGATAAACTCCCCCAGCAACTCTGAGAAACTCCTAACTAGCAACAACCTTCAAGGTATAAGATTGGGACTCACGTGTGGACACAAAAGATAATTAGTGCTCCATGTTTTCTAAAAACTCACCTGGATCCCTCTGCCCACCTGAATGCCTAAGATTGTTCCCTTCCTGTGTCTTTAGAAATACCCCAAACCCTGTGATTGATACCTTCTTGCTCCTTTAGAGACTCCCTGGAACCTATGTTTATACTTTCCCGTTTCTCTAAGATTCGCCTAGAACTATCCTCTTGTCCCACCTCGGAGGCCTTTGAAAATTCCTTTGTCACTTTCACGTACCTATTGTACCCACTCCCAGATCCTTTGTACAATCTTCTATAACTGCTCGCTGTTTTCCCAGGGTAAGTGAGCTACTCTTGGATGTGGACACGTGCAGACCATTCTGCCCGTGACCACCCCGAGGGGATCTCCCAGGCTATGGTCTGCCCTCCCCTCTTTTCCCTGATCATCGCTGGATCCATGGGGTGCCTGTTCCCTTTGGCAACAGGAAAGGATAGGTAACTCTCAGTCCCTGCTTTCTTCCCCCCCGTTTCCTTGAGCTCTTCCTCCCTTTCGCCCTCCGCGCTGCTTTCACTTTTCCCTCCACTGCTTATGTTTATTAAGCCAGCCAGACCGGAGGCTTGTCTTTGTAAATCATTTAATGGTATCCTGAATTAGCTTGTGAGTGTGTGTGTGTGTGGTTGGCCCTCCTCCCCCTTTTCCCCTTGTTATTTGTTAACCCTTAATAAAAATACCCACTTATTTGAAACAACCCACCCCCGTTTCTGTGTTATCTCTGAAGAGGGGTACCCACACAGGTTGTAGTGTGCCACGACCTCTGACTTGATCCCGAACACGTGTGGTCCCTTTTTTATAAAATCCCCAAACTTGAGACTTAGACTGATCGCCAGGATCTTCCCCCTCTTGGGACCCCCCCATGATCACGCGTGGAACAGGGTCACGTGTTAACATCACGCTCCTGCCCTAGAGCTTTGCTCCTCCTCTGACCCCACCCTTGCCTGCTCCCAAACTCCTTACTCATCTAAAAATCTCTGCCCCTTCTTCCTTGCTGCCCCTCATGCCTGGAACTCCCTCCCTGGAAACATTTGCTCTTCTCCCTCCCTCCCTCCCAACATTCAAATCCCTCCTGAAAATCCACCTCTTTTGTCAGACCTTCCCTATCTTGTCATAAGTGACACTGCATCTTTCCCCCCATCACTCAGACCCTAATTCCATCTAACTGACCAAAGCATGTGAGCCCGCAGCTTCTCAACCTCATGAATGTACTCTTGTCTTTCCTGATGTTTACCTCTCCCTCGTATCCCCCTCCCTTGTCTCTCAGATTGAAAGCCCCTTGGGGTAGGGACCTATCTCTGACTGTAGATTGTACAGTGCCAGGTACATTGCTTGTGCTGTATAAATCATCATCATCATCATCATCATCATCATCATCTAGTCTCAAGGTTATGAAGATATGGATAACAGTAGCCAAATTCGAGTCTGAAAAAAATAGCTGCAGTCTTCTCACCAGACAAAGTTGGTGAAAGGCAATCCAAGAGCCCCCAATGATCCAAGAGCATGAAAGGGTACAAAATTGAGTGAACAAGGAAGGCTGGACACCATCAATAACAGGGGTCCATTCATCCCCCAGGTCACGTTGCTGGACAGCCATCATCAAGTTGGTCTTGTCTGGATTCATCTTCAATTGAATCATCTGAATTCAGTCCTCAACATCAGCCAGACATTGGGTAAGCACCAAGGTTGCAGGGCCTGGGTAAGATGAAGAAGAGAGACAGAGCTGGGTTTCATCAGCATACTGATTGCACTTCACTCACTTCAATTCTCCCAATGATCTCACAGGGGCCTCAGATACACATTGGATAGGAGTAGGGACAAAATGGAGCCCTGCAGGGCCCCACAAGGGAGCTCTCTGGGGCATGATGAGCTATCACCCATCACTGCTCTCTGGGTTTTCCCATCTAGGAATTAGTGGAATAAAAAAGAGTGGTCCCCCGCACCCTCCACCAGGTCTTACAGCCATGTCAACAACAGCCCATTATGAACTTTGTCAAATGACACCAAAAGATCTAACAAAATTTACAGGATACAATAGTAAAGAAGTTTCTGCTGCATACACACATTTTGTGAGGTAATGGTATTTTGTTGGCCTGAGAGAGAGAGACAGAGAGAGGGTGGTGGTGGAGGGGGGGGCAGGCATAGGGTGTCTTTAGACATAACGTCCACGGATGTCTGCTTAGACACACAGCCCATCTTGGGAAAAATTGGTGTTTTGCTCACCACCTGATCTCAGCACGCAAGCACTGCTGCTTCGCTCTCCATGTTGTACCTACTAACACGTCACGCGATATCATTAGACACAACATTGGCTGCGTGTTCAGCTGGAACACGCAAATTGTCCTTGTGATGCATGGTGTTCACATGACGTGTTCACAATGGTTTGCCAAATTGGTGTTGGGATTGTTATGGTGCTTACACCAAATGGTCGAACACGTGCTTCGGGGTTTTGACACCCGATCTTTATTATGTCTAAAGACACCCACTGACACCTCTTAAAATGTGAAAACTCCAAGTGTTTTAACCTTAAATAAATACACAACTTTGTTTATATGAATTATTAAAAATAAATTCTAGTCTTAAATGACCCTGAAAAAGTGAAGGTATGAAGATTTTACTTACAGGCCAGAGAGAAAAAGATAACAATACAGAATGAATCAAGACAGAGTAAATAATAGTATTAAATGGGTATAGGGAGTAGGGATTCTTTTCCCTTTCAGGGGCCACTTTGAACATTAGTACAAGCTCTGCAGGTTGAATAAGAGTTGGAGAAGAAGGTGTTTAAGTTACGTATTCAGGATGGGAGACAAATGAAGAGGGTCCAAGTTATGAGTCTATGACAATTATATCTCTTATTGGACTAACTTCTGTTGGTGAGAATATGCAAGCTTTCACACCACACCAGACCTTTCCCCAGGTATGTAAAATGTCAGGAACTACATTTTAGGAAGCTTTCATACTCTCACCCATGGAACTTGGTCTAAAAAAGATATAGTTGGGACTACTTTTTCTCCTTCTTTTGCATTTGAGACTAATGTAGAAATCAAATACTCTCTAGTATGTGATGGAGAGGAGATAGATTTGGAAAGATTTAAAAGAGTTAGAGGAAAGGAACTTAAGCATCATGTTAAAGTATCTTGTAAATAAAGGAGGGGGGGGGAGAAATAGACTTGTAGATGGAATAGCAGGAAGGGTCAAACTAATCATTCTCCCCTCACCACAAAAAACAGAAGTTTAAAAACTCCTGTACACTAAACTTGTGTTATGTTTCAGTGAAGAAGCACAGCTTATTATTTTGTCATCTGCTGGCCACCTTCATTGACACAGTAATTACTTTGGGAAATGTGTCAGCATTTATGGTTTTGGAGCTCGATTTAATTCTGTCAGTCTTTTTAATTTACTCTGTCATGTTTATATTCTCCTCTTAGTCAATTTCACTTTTCTTTCCAGTAGTTAGTTTTCATAGTCTCTTTAATGTTTCCCTTTTCAATGTGCTCCCTTTATAACTCTCCTCCTGTACCCTATTAAAATAACCTCTCATGAGTACATAATAATTTCAGAGTTAGTAAGCAATCTTTAACTGCTCTAGAGAGCAAATTGGAGGGTAGTTTCTCCCCCTGTTTTCATGTATACGGTTGCAGATTTCTTTCTGCAAACTAGCTCTGAGTATGATGGGAAATCAATTTTATAACCGGGGATGGATGAAACAGTTTAGATTAAGTGAAAGGCAAGTACAGTGTACACTTCAACCATAAACTAGATTCAGACGGCTTGTTCTCTTGTTTTTTTATTTGTTTGTTTGTTAAAACATAGTGTTTTGCACTATGCTGTTAATAGCTTTTTATTGTTTATACTGCATCAGCTGAGACCTCTTCATTTACATTAGTGTTATTGATGATGAGTTAAATGTATAAGCGCTTAGACAGCTGGGAGCTTTATTAGGTCACCCCTTTTAGGGTTTGTATATACCTAAATAAGCTTTCATGAATACAGAATCATTTCAGAGTTGATAAACCATCTTTAGCTGACAATTGTTTCCCAGGAGCACTTCCTTGTTTAGGCTGGAGCTGGAAGAAAAAATACTAAAATACAATGAGAATGGCAATTCTAACAATAATTATCTGGTACATATATTAATTAGCTGCTTTTAAAAAGCAGCACTTTTAGCTGAACTACTGAAAGCATCATTCCCTCCATACCAAATCACATCTTAGTTTTTCCTTCTAAAACTGCCAACATGTTTGCCAAAGTGGTACTCTTTGAATAGGACTCACTGAAAAGAGCATCAATTTCTTTCTTGTGCAAATCTCTCAAAAAGTGAGAACTGTTACTGAGATCTCGGGATGATCTAGATAATGGCTCAAGATCTTGGAAAAGAATTTTCTCAGTATACCGTTTACTCTTACTGTTTACTGTTTACTGTTATTGTTTGTCATTACTGTTTATGGTGTGCTGCATTCTTCCAGGTAATGCACAGCCATTTTGCACATGTACATTACCAGGATAAATGCAATACACAGTAAATGGTAATGGTAAATTGTAATGGTAAATGGTATATTGAGAAAAATTCTCAATCAAGAAAGTGTCACGAACTGGAATTTTCTCAACAATCGATTCTCACAAAAAACCCCAAATAAGACAAGAACTGTGATTCTCAGCAAGAATCATGCAAAAATCGAGATCAAGTTTCAGCCCAATATATGACCACCTAGGACACTGAAGACTATGGAGGCATTTACACAAGATTGGTCTCCTACATTTTTAATTTACTGCAGGAGATAAATATTGTGATGTTCATCCTTCAAATGTTCCATCTCCTTGTTTCCCCTGCTTTTCTATTTGCCATGCTTGTTAGTATGAGTGCTGCTGACATCATTGGGAACCCTCGGATGCTCTGTCAAGTGATGGTGATGCCCCTGCCAGGACAGTAGCAGATTCAGTCCCAGGATGGGGAGAATCTCACCTTACTGCTTTGAAAACAAACAGAGGAGTGGGGGTCTTTCCATCCTGGGACTGGCAGACTGAAAGGGTTTTCCACATTACAAGAAAACAACAAAAAGGAAATAGAACAAATTTTAAACCTTTGGTTTTGCCCTAACAGTTGCAAATTATCTGTAAATAAATCTGAGTGATGCTGTGAGCTGAGCTATTCACAACAATAAGAAATGTATTTATTTATATATTTATTTATTTATTTATTTATATATTTAGACTTTTACCCCTCCCCTCTGCCCATGGCGACTCGTGATGGATTATAAAAACTTTTCATATAAAATATATACATATAAAATATAAAATACAAGATAAAGAAAAATGCACAATATAAAACAAACACAATATAACAACAAAATTAAGAAACCATTCCCCCCAACCCACCCCCCACCCTTCACCCATTTCCCTCACCAAAAAGCTTAGTGGAACAGCCAGGTCTTATATTGTATTTGGAAAGAGGGAAGGTCTTGGGCCAGGTGGGACTCCATCGGGAGGGAGTTCCACAGCCTCGGTGCGGCCACCGAGAACGCCCTCCCCATGGTCACCGCCCAAAAAACTCAGGGGACTTCGAGTTGGGCACCCCCAGTCAACCACAGGGGCTGCTTTAGGACCATGGGGATGAGGCAGTCCCACAGGTAGGCATGGCCCAAGCCATGTAGAGGTTTATAGGTCAAAATCAACACCTTGAATTGGGCCCAGAACACTATAGGAGGAGGTGGCGGAGTTGGAGAGAGACACATTAAAGGAGCGGTCAGAGAGGTAGGAGGAGAACCAGTTATGGACAGTGCCACAAAAGCCAAGGGAGTGAAGGGAATCCAGCAAAAGTGAGTGGTCAACAGTATCAAAGGCAGCAGAGAGATCAAGGAGGACAAGAATGGAATAGAGACGTTTAGATTTAGCCACCAGAAGATCGTTGGTGATCTTAGCAAAATCATTCTCTCTCTAAAAGTACTAATTACCAATGCATGCATGTTTAAAAGT
This sequence comes from Sphenodon punctatus, assembly GCA_003113815.1. Lineage (NCBI taxonomy): Eukaryota > Metazoa > Chordata > Lepidosauria > Sphenodontia > Sphenodontidae > Sphenodon > Sphenodon punctatus. The sequence goes on along the minus strand of QEPC01009809.1, from coordinate 300,869 downwards.
TTGGTTTCTTCCGTCCAAAATGACAAAGACTTCAAACTTAAGTACTTTATCTGGAAGTACAACTAGAAAATCTCCTCGCAAGATCGAGCTATCTGGCCAGATGTCCTAGTTCTCTGTCTGGGCCGGACATATAAAAACAAGTAAACAGCTCTTTCTGCAGAGGTTTGGTCCTTGTACAAATAGTCCCAGCCAAAATCACTAAATATTGAGATGGGCGCATTTTAATGTGCTTAACTTAGTTTTTGGAAGAAGACCTAGCTCTGTTCTTATGTAACTGGTGCCTGTGCTCAATAATTATTCTTCAGTGTATAAACACGGCTAAAGGCAGTGTAATACTAGTTTAATTTGGCATACTGTTGTAAACTCATTAAAGCTGTTGTTGTTTTTATGTGGGATTTAGGAATTCAAAGAAGTCCAATGATTTGTCTTGCTAGACAATCACAATTTACAAAGATGATTAATGAGGGAAATATTGGACATTAGGATATTCTTTCCACATGTTTCAAATGCTGGTTCTGTTCACAGAAGCAATGGCAAATTTTGCTTGCATATTTTTAGAAGCTAGATGTAAACTTATTTTTCTCAGTGGCTCATCTCCTTGTTCATGAGGCATTTATTCATGTGGCTGTAATGTGTGATATTAATTTCCCCCATTAGGACTATAATAAACTTGTGGTCAACTAGAAATTTTTCAGTTGTTAGCATGTTGCTTGTTATGGTCATCTGAGCCATTGTAAGAGCAGATATAATATTCAGATCCTTGTGTATCAAAATAAGAGCTCCTAGTGCTGTAGCAATCCACAGACTCATAACTGTTAACAGAGATATGTTGAACTCATAGGGGCTGACCAAGCTGTGCACATGCACTACAGACATATTCTTGACATGCAGTGCACTCATGCACCATACATGCAGTGTGTGCCTGTATTGTACATGGTATGCACACAGTGTGAGTGCACACATTTTCTGTTCATGGTTTGTGGTCATGTAGTCTGTGCACTGTACATTCTTGCATCTTGGATTGGATCCACGACTATACAACTGTGACATTCTGATTCTGCCCAGAAGCAGAAGAGAGGGGTTCCCATGTTGGTCCCAAATTTAATTATCTTCCAATCTGTACACATGCATTTGCTTAGTCTATAGTTCTGACTCATTACGTGCCAGCGTGGCCCAAAGGTTTGCACACTCTCAACAACAATAATCAGTCCAATAAAACATATTATCTGAACTACTTTATCTATCTGTGGCCAGAAGAAGGCATTGATAAACATACCTGCTAGAGCTGAAAAGGGTACTCAATGTAGCGCCTGTGGATAATACCCGCTTTTGGGGGGAACCTCATTGGATATCTGATGTATCAATCGGGTAACTGAAAACCTAAAATATCACTTGCTTACAGTACTTCTTTTTCAATGTATCAATTCCCAGATGGTATATCAGTATACCAATTGGTATATTGAGCTGGAAAACCAAAAAATAAAGTGTTAACAGAAGTCATTTTCTGGAACTGAAAACTGTCTTTCTGGGACCAGAAAGCTGACTTTCTGGGTTGGATAACCCACAAATAAGTGTTTTAAGAACAAAAATTGGAAAAAAAATAAACAAATTGGAACTGTAAGTAGTTTTCCACCAAAACTTGACAGTAATCTGATAAAGCAATGCCATGAGTTCGTATAGCAACAACAAAAAAATTAAAAATGGGTACTGGAGGGACTGTGAATACACAAAGAGTAGTGGCAGCAAAGCCCAAAGCCTCGCACCTTGCACTAGCAAATACCCTGATGGAGCAACAACAGAATCACCAGCCACACTCCAAAACACAAGGAGCTGTTAAGGGATGGATCACTCCAAAAAAAGCATCTGATTCTGCAACACTAAAATGTTGCTATATGGCTAAACAACTGACTGAAGAGGGAACCCACAGAGAAGCAGGCCGAGACATGGGTGCCACATGGGAACCTCCCTCCCCAGAAGAGCTGCCTGGAAGAGGGGTGAGTGGGAATGAGAGCATTAGGGATGTGAGAACGTGGTTTGGATATTCAGAGTTCGGCTTGAACTCAGCCAGTTCGGACGGCTGAACTGAACGCCCAAAATGAATTCCCAAAGCCTCAAACACTTTGGGCACGTTCAGATGAGTTCGGGCAAATTCGGGCAGGAAAAAGGGGACTGACAGGCCCAGGGAGTGGGGGGGGGAGGCAGCTGAGGAGCAGACTTCCTGGCACCAGGGGTGGAGAGGCTTGGACTAGCAGCCATCCTGCCCAATCACCATCCCTCTTTTCCTCGGACCACTGACTTTGCAGTCTGCAATTGGCCACGGGCTAGGCTGCACGGAGCCAATGGGGCTTGTAAGGCGGGCGCAGCAAGTAACAAAAGTCATTGCCCTCCCCCCTTCCAACTCCTTCTGAGTTAGCCACCGATCGTGTCAACAGGCTTTTTCAGAAGGTTCCCTCTCCCAGCAGTTTGTGTTCCTAATCCATTGCCATCCTATTTCACCCATTTCCACACATTTGCATCCATAGTTTCATTTATTTAGATTAGATTAGAAATATGTAGGTGCTATTTTTATTTTTTACCCCTCCCTGTGTTCTTTCTACTTACCCTCCATTGAATCCTCCCCTCCTCCCTGTATATATTCCATGCCTGATTCCCTTCCCCTGTTTTTGGATTTATTTAGGGTAGCATTAGATTGATCTAGGTTTCATTTCAGTTTTGTACCCCTCCCTGTGTTGTTTGTTGTGAGCTGTCTGTGTCCCCCCCCCCACATCCCTGTGCATATATAGAGAGAGATATTAGATATTAGATAGTCACTATAAATAGATAGTTGTAGGAGTTAGCTTAGTTATAGAGATAGAAAGAGATAGAGATAGTGTGTAGCGATTCAGTTTTAATATTTTATAGTGTGTTTGTAGAACTAGGCCATTGTAGTATTAGATAATATTCCATTTAGTCCCATAGGTTTTAGAATAGTTAATAGCAGTTAGAGTTAGTGTAGATATATATAATAGTAGATTGCAAACTTGAATAAATAAATAAAATATATATATAAAATATTCCTCTGCATTCTTTGGGTGGGAGAAATGTAGAAGGGAAGCAGGAGAGGCTAATATGCTGCCCATAAGGTGGGCAATGGGACATGTGGCAGAGGTGGCAGGGGCCGTGCCAGTGGAGTGGCAGCAGGCAGCAGCAGCAGTCCGAGCCCAACACCACGCCCCAAACTGCACAGGCCTGATTTTGGCAGTCAGGCTTCAGAGGTTTCCAGCAGTGGCACTAGGAGTGTGGTTCAGCGATGCCTCCACTGCCACATAGGGCACTGGAAGGCCTGCACTCCAGGAGGCTGCGTCTGGCTCTGCTGCAGCTGCAGGAGCAGGTGCTTCAGGGTCGGATGTTCCTCCAGGGCCACCAATGTCCCCGAATCTCAGTACTGATGTGATCCCCAGCAGTACAGGGTTGGTAGATCCCACCCTGGCTGCTAGAGGCAGGGCCCAATCCCCAGCCAATGGCAGCAGGAAGAGGAGCAGCAGTAGCAGCAGCAGCAGCAGAGAGGGAGAGTGGTAGCAGCATGATGGGCAGTCCATCAGCCTCAGGGTCCCAGTACTCTGTATCCCAGTATTCCCCTTCGTGGGGGGGGACATCACTCAGATTGGGCACAGTGAGGCAGACACTAGTCCTGTGGAGGAGATGTCTAGTGCTGAGGCGATGGCTGTGCCTCCAAGAGTGGTGTCACCATCATGTTCTGCCCCTCCCATCACCACTGTCAATGGTGCGTCACCCAGTGCAGGCCAGAAGGCAGGAGGGGACAAATGATCCTCCGTCTGGGTGCATTTTAAGTTGGTGCGGGTAGATGATCCCATAGAGGTGCAGTGCAGTTTGTTCCAGAAGGTGGTGAAGCGTGGGCAGGAGCTCACCAACCTTGGCACAACTGTCATGGCGAGGCACCTGAAGGGATGCCACAGCACTGTGCTGCTAAGCGGGCAGGCAGGGGCGGTGGACGCCAGCGAGTTCCCGACTGCAGCAGCCAGTTGTCTGCCTCCATCAGCGGGAAAGTGTCCTGCTGTAACAGCTCCCTCTTGCAGCAGGACTTGAATTGTTGAGAGTGAGGAATCAGCAGCTGCAGCAGCAGCATCAGTGCATCATGGAGGAGCTGAGGTGGGGGCAGCTACCAAGTCCATCGGCAGCTGCAGGACGTGGAAAGTGATGCACATGTTGGGGGAAAAGATCACGCTGGATGGGCAGCCCTTCTCGGTGGTCGGGGACATGGGGTTTAGGTGCCTGATTGGCTTCCTGGTCCCCCAGCTTAAGCTTTCCTCATGCACCACCCTGAGTCGGCAGGTGGTGCCAGCCTTGTACAGGCTTTAAAGGACCGGGTGAGGGAGCAGCTTGAAAGGGCTGGGGTTGCTACTGTCCACTTCACCACAGACCTGTGGTCGAGTAGGAATGCATGGCATGCTTACCTGGCAGTGATGGCGCACTGGTGGCAGGACCCAGTGACAGCATTTGGCAGTGGCAGGAGGGATCCCGAAGCAGAGTATAGGTGGGCCCTGCTTCAGGCAGTAGTAATGGACAGCCCCCACACATCTTGAAACATCGAGGCAGCCTTGACTGCCATGGTGAGGGAGTGGGTCACGCTAGGTACGCCCTTCACCAAGGGGTGTGTAGTGATGGAAAACGTGGCCATCATATTGAGGGAAGTCCGTAATGTTCACCAGCATCCCTTGCGCCGCACACACCCTTCACCTGGTGGTCAGGGACACTCTGGGCTTGGGGGAGAAGGGGATTGGGGCAGGCACCCTTTGCTCCCTGATTGAGCAGGGGAGGAAGCTGACCAGTTTCTTTAACTGGTGTGTGAAGGGCATCGACCTATTCCTGGTGAAGCAGGCAAAGCAAGGCTGCCCAGTGAACCAGCTGGTGCAGGATGTGTCCACCCGGTGGAATTCGATGTTCCTGATGCTCGAGCGGCTTCTCAAGCAGAAAGCACCTTGCATCAGGTTCAACTGGTGACTGACAGCGGGGCACCTCCACGGTACAATGGGGTATAATGGGAGATCTTGGCTTACACGGTTTCATGCTCAGACCGTTCCTGGCCATGACAGAGACCATCAGCTCCTCCACGACCATCATCAGCCAGGTAATCCTTCTGGTCCAGTGTCTCCTCAGGAGCCAGGAGGAGATTCTCCAGGGGTGGGATTTTGACCCTCAGGGCAGGAAGCTGGTGGATAAGGCGACTGACTTGGTGCGGCAGCTGAGGGCAGGGCTGAAGGTGTGGTTCGATGAGCTCCTTCAGCGGAGGGAATACATGTTGGCAACCATGCTGGACCGCAGGGTGAAGGGCAGCATGGCACGCCAGACAGCACTCTATGGGCACTGGAAGGGTGAGCTGGTGGAGAGGGCCTGGGAGGCAGAGCGGGCTCTTGAGAGTGTGCAGTAGCAGCAGCAGGACACCCCTGGGGATGGTGGGAGTGGGATAAGCCACCCTTTTCAGCTGGTGGGGTCTATCCCTGCCCCCAGCCCTAGCAGTAGCAGCACCAGCAGCAGGCTAAGCAGCAGCAGCACCCTATTCCCAGCAGCAGCTCATACATGCAGGGCACTCTGGAGAGCATGGGCTTGTGCACAGTAGGGCAGGCAGCATGGATGAGGGCAGTGGTGGAGGTGGTGCCCAGGCAAACTTATGAGAGGGAGTACGAAAACACCTCAGCAGCAGTGAAGAGCTACATGGAGGAGGAGCCATGCATTGAACCCAGCAGTGATCCCTTGGCCTAATGGGACAGCAAGACAAACGTGTGGCTGGCCCTGTCCAAAGTGGCCACGGGTATCTTGTCCTGCCCACCAACGAGTCTCCCCAGCGATCGGGTGTTCTCCATGGCGGGGAACATTTGCTCGCAGCACCACCTGAGACTGGGGGTCAACTTGGTGGAGCAGTTGCTTTTTATTAAGATGAACCTTCCACTGCTGAGATTCTGCTGGGAAGCCTTGGGACGAGGTTTCTCCTCAATGTGGGCTGCTGCTGCTGTGGTACTGTCCCTCCCTCCCAATGCCCGGTGCCCGTCCTGCCTCTGTCTCTCACTAGATGGTCTCAGATGGCCTATCTGACTGACCTCATGATACAGGGTGGCATTGGGAAGCTGTAAGCCTGCCAGCCAGCCTCTGGCTAGATGATCTCGCCCCACCTATCTGACTGGCTCTCTCTCATGATGCACAGTCTTTGGCAGTCTATCTGAGTGCCCTGCCAAGGTTGCAGCCTGCCTTCCCTACTGCCTCTCATGCCACGCTGCCTCTCTGCCTGCCCACCCTGGTTGCCAAGATCAAAGTCTGCCTCATCCTGTCTTCCCATGCTCGTGCCACGCTGCCTGTCTTCTCACCTGCCCAGGTTGCCAAGATCAAAGCCTGCCTCAGTCTGCCTTTTCATGCTTAAGTCATGTTGCCTGTCTGCCCGCCTTGGTTACCAAGCTTGAACCCTGCCTCTATCTGCCTTTCATTCATGTCAAAGTGCCTGTCGGCCCATCCTGTGGACAAAGCTGAAGCCCAGCCCCAGATTGCCTGCCTCTCATGCCAAGGTGCCTGTCTGCGTTCCCTGGCAACCCTGGATGATGTGCCCCACTGGCCTGGTAATCCCACTGCTGCTGTCTGTTGGTCCATGGGTGCTCTGCCCTGGCAGTTCCAAATGTGCCCATGCAATCCTGCAACTGCCATCTGTTCCTGTATGGGAACTCTTCCCTGGCAAATCCTATCATCATGACTCCATGGGTGCTCCTGTCTCTGCTGTTCCACGGGTTCTGTGCCTGGTCAATCCAATGTCTGCTTCTGCTGCCAATTCTGCCTCTGCTGTCTGTGCCATGGGTTCTGTGCGCTGGCAATCCAATTTCTGCTGCTGCTGCCAATGCAACCTCTACTGTTTGTGCCATGGTTCTGTACCTTGGCAATCCAATGTCCACTTCTGCTGCCTCTGCTGTGCCAAGGGTACGGTGCCTCGGCAATCCAGTGTCTGCCACTGGGTGGCCATTGGGCAAGGATTGACCAATTCGCAGAAGAGCTTGTTGAGATCCAGTGAGTAGGGTGCAATTCTGAAATGCCCGGCCAAGTAGGGGTGCAGGATATCAACCCTAGCTGGGCCTCTGCCGCTGCTCCACCAATGCCTGGCAGCCTGCAATTCCCGGTCAAGTAGGTGTGCCAGCCACTGAGGCGCGGCTAGGTCTCTGCTGCTGCTCCACCGATGGCAGCCAGCCTGCAATGCCTGGCCAATCAGGGGTGCCAGCCACAGAGCTCTGGATCGGCCTCTGCCGCTGCTCCACTAATGCCAGTCAGCCTGCAATGGCTGGCCAAGTAGGGGTGCCAGCATGCAATGTGTGGACAAGTAGGGGTGCCAGCCACAGAGTCCTGGCCTCACCTCTGCTGCTGCTCCACCAATGCCAGTCACTTTATCCAGAAGCTGGCACTGTAGTCCCAGGACCAACCATCAATGTTCTGGGGCCATCATTCCACTCATGGGGAGCTGTCATTCCATGGCATCCAGAAACAGTCATTCCAGCCCCATGACCCACCCTCAGGGTTTTCGGGCCAACGTTCCAGGCACAGAGGGCTGTCATTCCACTTCATCCAGAAGCTGCCACTCCTGTCCCAGGACCCACCAACAGGTTTCTGGGGCCGTCATTCCACTCACAGCAGCCATCATTCCACTGCATCAAGAAACAGACACTCCAGCCCCAGGACCCACCATCAGAATTCTGAGGCCTACGTTTTAGGAAGGGAGGGCTGTTGTTCCACTTCATTGTCTGTAAATGCTCCACCGATGCCAGCCAGCATGCAATCCCCGGCCAATCAGGGGTGCTAGCCACATAGCCCTGGCTGGGCCTCTACCGCTTCTCCACTGATGCCAGCCAGCCTCCAACGCCTGGACAAGTAGGGGTGCCAGCATGCAATGTGTGGACAAGTAGGGGTGCCAGCCACCGAGTCCTGGCCTCACCTCTGCTGCTGCTCCACTGATGCCAGCCACTTTATCCAGAAGCTGGCACTATAGTGCCAGGACCAACCATCAGTGTTCTGGGGCCATCATTCCACTCACGGGGAGCTGTCATTCCATGGCATCAAGAAGCAGTCACTTGAGCCCAAGCACCCACCCTCAGGGTTTATGGGCCTATGATCCAGGCACAGAGGGCTGTCATTCCACTTCATCCAGAAGCTGTCACTCCTGTCCCAGGACCCACCAACAGGGTTCTGGGGCCTTCATTCCGCTCACAGGCAGCTGTCATTCCACCGCATCAAGAAACAGCCACTGCAGCCCCAGGACTCACCATCAGGCTTCTGGGGCCAACGTTCCAGGAAGGGAGGGCTATCATTCCACTTCATTGTCTGTAAATGCTCCACCAGTGCCAGCCAGCATGCAACACGTGGCCAAGTAGGGGTGCCAGCCACCGAGTCCTGACCGTGCCTCTGATGCTGCTCCACCGATGCCTGCCAGCCTGCAATGCCATGCTAAAAAGGGGTACACGCCACCAATCCCTGGCGGGGCCTCTGCCACTGCTCCACAGATGCTTGGCAGCCTGTAATGCCTGGCCAAGTAGGGATGCCAGCCACTTCAGTACCAGAACCCACCCTCGGGGTTCTGGGGCCTACCTTCCAGGCAGGAAGGGCTGTTGTTCCACTTAATCCAGAAGCTGCCACTCTAATCCCAGGACCCACCATCAGGGTTCTGGGGCCATCCTTCTGCTCATGGGGGGCTGTCATTCCACTGCATCAAGAAAAAGCCACCCACTCCTGCCCTAGGACCCACCATCAGGCTTCTGGGACATGTCATTCCAAGGCATCAAGAAGCAGCCACTCCAGCCCCAGGACCCACCATCAGGGTTCTGGGGCCTACATTCCAGGCAGGGAGGCCTGTCCATCCACATCATCCAGAAACTGCCAGTCCTGTCCCAGGAACCACTGTCAGGGTTCTGGGACTGTCATTCTGCTCACAGGGAGCCATTGTTCCCCACATCAAGAAACAGCCCGACACTCCAGCCCCAGGACCCACCATCAGGGTTCTGGGTCCTACATTACAGGCTGTTGTTCCACTTCATCTAGAAGCTTCCACTCTAGTACCAGAACTCACCATCATGGTTCTAGGGCCACCATTCTGCTCACAGAGACCCATTGTTCCACTGCATCAAGTAACAGCCACTCCAACCCCAGGACCCACCCTCTGGTTCTGGGGCCTACATTACAGTCAGGGAGGGCTGTCCATCCATGTCATCAAGAACTGGTGTGGGGGCAGATGCCAAGTCCATTGGTAGCTGAAGGATGTGGAAGGTGCATGGCTTTCAGTTGTAAGCCACACACATGTTGGGGGAAATGATTGTGCTCAATGGGCATCCCTTCTCGGTGGTCAGGGACATGGGGTTTAGGCACCTGATTGGCTTTCTGAGCCCCCAGTTTAAGCTTCCTGCTGGGAGGGGCAGAACATGGTGGCAACACAGCTCTAGGAGGGACAGCCATCACCTCAGAACAAGACATCTCCTCCGCAGGACTTGTGTCTACCTCGCTGTCCCTAATCTGAGTGATATACCATGAAGGGGAGTACTGAGACCCTGAGACTGATGGACTGCCCACCATGCTGCTGCCTATCTGCCTGTGTCCCTTATAGCTCTTGCTGCTGCTGCTGCTTCTGCTGCTACTGCTGCTCCTCTCCCTGCTGCCATTGCCTGGGGATCGGACCCTGCCACTAGCAGCTGGGGTTGTATCCACCAGTCCTGGACTGCTGGGGATCACATCAATAATGGGGTTTGGGGACATTGGAGGCCCGGCAAGAATATCTGACCCCAAAGCACCTGCACCTGCTCCTGCAGTCATAGCAGAGATAGACGCAGCTTCCTGGAGTGCAGGCCTTGCATGACAGTGGAGGATTCTGGCTGTAGGTGCCGCCAAACCACATCCCTAGTGCACTGCTGGGAGCCTCTGAAGCCTGACTGCCAAAATCAGGCCTGTGCAGTTTGGGGCATGGTGATGGGCTCGGGCTGCTGCTGCTGCCTGCCACTCTGCTGGCACAGCCCCTGCCACCTCTGCCACGTGGTCCATTGCATGCCTTATGGGCAGCAGACTGACCTCCCCTGCTTCTCTTCTCCATTTCTCTCACCCAAAGAATGCAGAGGAAGATTTTATATTTTTAAAATGTATTTATTCTATATACATCTACACTAACCCTAACTGCTATTAACTATTCTAAAACCTATGGAACTAAATGGAATATTATCTAATATCTACAAAGGTCTAGTTCTACAAACACGCTATAAAATATTAAAACTGAACCACGCACTATCTCTATCTATCTCTATAACTAAGCTAACACCTACATCTATCTATCTATCTATCTATCTATCTGGATTGGGGGTGGCACAGACAGCTCACAACAAACAAACACAGGGAGGGGTACAAAACTGAGATGAAACCTAAATCAATCTAAACCTACTCTAAATAAATCCCAAAACAGGGGAAGGGAATCAGGGATGGAATATATACAGGTAGGAGGAAAGGATTCAATGGAGTTTAGGGAGAAAGAACACAGGGAGGGGTAAAAAATAAAAATAACACCTAAATATTTCTAATCTAATCTAAATAAATGCAACTATGGAGGTAAATGTGTGGAAATGGGTGAAATAGGAGGAGGATGGTAATGGATTAGGAACACAAACTACTGGGAGAGGGAGACTTCTGTAAAAGCCTGCTGACAGGATCGGTGGCTAGCTCAGAAGGAACTGGAATAGGGAGGGCAATGACTTTTGTTACTTGCTGCACCCGCTTTACCACAAGCCCCATTGGCTCCATGCAGCCTAGACCATGGCCAATTGCAGACTGAGAAGCTAGTGGTCTGAGGAAAAGAGGGATGGTGATTGGGCAGGCTGGCTGCTGGTCCAAGCCTCTCCACCCCTGGTTCCAGGTAGTCTGCTCCTCAGCTGCCCCCCCCTCCATGGGCCTTCCAGCCCTGTTTTTCCCTCCCAAATGTGCCCAAACTCATCCAAACGCAGCTGAACTGTTCAGGGCTTCGGGCGTTCAGTTCGGCCGTTCGGTTTCAGCGTCCGAACTGGCTGAGTTTGGGCCGAACCCCGAACATCCGAACCACGTTCGCACATCCCTACGTGGTACAGCAGAGTCCTACCTTATCTGGAGAGATGGGAGAGAGAGGTATCTATATCACTATTTGATAAACAAAAAGAGGAGATAATTGAGCACATGCATAGTTGTTCAAGCTCGATGGAGCTGATGGAACCACAAATAAAGCTCATTATGTTCTTCTATGTAGCACTGATTTTAGCCACCATTAAAGTTATCGTACACAAATGGGCATCTGAAGCTGAACCATCCATAAACCAATGGCTGAACAACCTATGGTATGCATTCTCAATGGAAAAAATGACAACTACACTACACGACAAATCTAAAGAGTTCAACACCAAGTGGTATCCCTGCATAGAAAGTATGCAGGCCATGAACAGAACAGAAGAAAAAAGAGCTACCTGTTTGAATATCTGCTTTGAAAGACAGAATAGAAATTGAATAAATATTTACCGGGCTGAAGCTGTGCGTGAATCTATCATGATGGTTGAGTTGATTTAATGGAGTGTTAATGAAATTTGTGTATAAATATATTTAGAAATCTGGAGAAATACCTAAGAAAGATAACATGATAACAATTATAATTTGAAAAACACCAATATCTTTTTTTTTTTTATGGAAAAAACTAAACAAAATGGGTACCAGAAGTCTTTGTCAACATTCCAGAACTAGAAGTCAACATTCATGTACCGCATGTACCCAATCATTATTGGGTTGATTCAGGTACTGGACATTCAACAGGTTACCCATTTTTGTGGGTGTTCTCTTTCAACTCTAATGCTAGCAAATGCTTCACAATATTGTGAGTAAAAGATTAAGGTGCAGCGAAGCATCAACAATCTAAAGTGACAAGAGGACAGATCCACCTCTTTACCTCCCTCCTTGCTCAAGTCCCATCTCCATTTTCAAAAAAACATTTTAAAAAAGCAAACTTTAAAAAATAAATGCAGTCACACATGTTCTCCAAGGCTACTGAAGATCTGTGGGTCTCCCTCTCCACATCTTGCACACCGTAGAAGTAACAGCACCGAAAATTTAAGGAGGGGGAGATTGTTCTCTTCTTCCTGTACTCAGGGGGGGACATATTGGGCCTCAGGTCTTGGTCACAGACCATTGACAGAGTGGCTCCCAAGCGTCCGCTGCCCTCCCGAGTCTCCCGCAGGTCTCCTTGATTTACTGAGGGCCTGCGGTGTTTGAAGCAGGAGAGCAGGCAGTTGGAGCGCCGGTGGTGCCGGACTCATGATGAGTATGATCGATCGCAGCATAAGAGCAATTTAAAGGCATATGCTGTGGCAGTGCAAGCAGCAGAGAAGCAGTTCTTTGCTGCCCTTATTGCATCTGCAAAGGAACGTCCAATGGAGCTTTTCTGGGTGGTGAAAGGTTTAGTCAGTCCTTCCTGTCTCCGCCTGGACCTGGAGCAATCCAGTGACCGCTGTCACTGGTTTATCAAGTACTTTGTAGATAAGATCGCTGGCATCTGCCATGATTTCAGTTCCACAGTTATTGCAGAGGATCATCTTGGGGCTATGGATGCCCCGTCCTGTCCTGTTTTGTGGGATCGGTTTCAGATGGTATAGTCTGCTGAGGTGGAGTCCTTGTTGGGATCTGTTCATGCCACTACTTGTGAACAAGATCCTTGCCCGTCCCGGCTGGTAAAAACCAGCCAGGAGATGTTATGGCCATTGCTGTTTGGGGTGGTTAGCGCCTCCCTTCAGGAGGGCAGAGTGCCTGAATGACTGAAGGAGGCTATGGTTAGGCCCCTGATGAAGAAACCATCTCTTGATGCTGATGCTCCTGCCAGTTATCAACTAGTCTCTAACCTTCCCTTTTTAGTAAAGGTTATTGAATGGGCTGTGGCAAGGCATCTCCAAGAACACCTGGACTGCACCAGTTTCCTTGACCCCTCTCAGTCCGGGTTTCGGCCTGGGTATGGTACGGACACTACATTGGTGGCCTTGGTTGACGATCTCAGTCTGGCATTGGACCAGGATCGTCAGACCTTACTGGTCCTGCTAGACCTTTTGGCTGTGTTTGACACAGTCGATCATGAGGTGTTCGTGACTCGCCTGCGGGACCGTGCCGGGATTGGCAAGACGGTCTTGAACTGGTTTCGTTTGTTCCTGGCCAGGAGAACTCACCAGGTGGTCTTGGGGGAGTGTACGTCTTCCCCCCAGGACCTCACATGTGGAGTCCCGCAGGGTGCCATTCTGTTCCCCCTCTTGTTTAGCATCTATATGCAGCCGTTAGGGGAGATCGGGAGAGGGTTTCATGGCATGCAGTGTCATGAGTATGCTGATGACACTCAGCTCTACCTCTCTTTTTCCATCAACCCAGGCCATGCAGTCTCTTTATTTTCCCAGTGCCTGTCAGCTGTGGGGGCTTGGATGAGGTTGAGCCATCTGCTGCTGAATCTTGACAAGACGGAGGTGATGTTGGTGGGTAAGGGCCTGGGGGGCCTGGGAGTGGCTGAATCTCCTCTTGTGTGGGGGGTTTGTCCTCCCATAGTCTTGAAGGTACAGAGTCTTGGTTTGCTCCTCGATTCACGGATTATCCTGTAATCTCAGGTTGTGGCCGTGGCAGGGAATGCATTTCGGCAGTTACATCTTGTCCGGCGGCTTCAGTCTTATCTTTCAGACTCTGACCATGCCACTGTCATCCATGCCTTCATCACCTTGAGGCTGAATTACTGCAACTCACTCTGCATTGGGCTGCCTGAGAAGCTGGTCCGGAGGCTGAAGCTGGTGCAGAATGCTGCGGCCCGTCTGGGGCTGCAGGAAGCACATGACAACAGTGCTCTGGACTCTGCACTGGCTGACTATAAAGCACCGGACTAGGTTCAAGGTGCTGATTTTGACCTTCAAAGCCCTTCACGGCCTGGGCCCTGCCTATCTGCGGGATCGCCTCACTTCTCATGTGCCTGTGCGACCCATGAGATCGTCCGTGGGGGCCTTTTTGGAGATTCCCCAGGTGAGATGGGTGGCCACTTATGCGACTGTTGGCTGCCCCTGTGCTGTGGAATTCACTCCCGGAGGAGGCTTGGTTGGCCCCCACCCTCCTTTCGTTTTGACATTTTTGTAAGACCGGGATGTTCCACCAGGCTTTTGGCGGGGGGGGGGCGTAGGGTTTGGGTGGGTGAGTTTTAGTATTTGTTTTTAAAATTGTTGATTTGTTTTTAAATGTTTTATTGTTAATTTTTTTGTGTTGTTGGCCACCCCGAGCTGCCTTTGGGCAGGAGGGGAGGGATATAAGTTTTAAATAAGTAAATAAATAAATAAATAATGAAATGTCTAATCTTACCCTCCCCCCATTTCTATGCCCTTAATACCTTTAATGGGGCATGTTTAGAGCTGAAACAAATACATGAAAAACAGGTATACCTGATGAATTTACTGTACCAGTATCGACCCCAAAAATCAGGTACTGGTTTGTACCCAATTTCAACTCATTTTAGGTACCCAGTATCTTGGAATGTTGACTTCCAATCCTGGAATGTAAATGTATGGTGCCAGATTGTTGTTTTTTTGGACACTGTTTTTGTGGGTTTCCATCCCAGAAAGCTGACTTCCAGTTCTTTTTCTTTGTTTCTTTTTCTTTTTTGTCACACTTTTTTGGTTTTCCATCACAATACACCTATCAGTAATTGGAAAATCTTAAAACTGATACCTCAATTTTTCTGGTATCCGGGATACCCATTCGGTACCCAGGTAGCCCGTTGTGTATTCAGTGTGGTACTTTAAAGTAATACCCATCAGTGGGTGCCTTCATTTCAGGGGCCTGCTGGGAATCCCTGTAGCCTCAAAGGAGTGAGGGGCAATGGCAGGTGAATACCTGCCCCTCCTACCTGACCACCTGAGTTCTTTAGCCTATGGCCAGGTAGGATCTGGTGAGTGAAACCAGATTCTATGCATGCCCAGCCCACCGGTGGCCATTTTGCACATGTATAGAGGAGGTTTTGAGGGTTCTCAAGAATCTCACAATATTCTTGAAACCCTAAAAATGCTCTACTTGTACGTAAAATGGCCATGGGGGCTGTGGATGTGCATGTGCATGCACAGAGCTGGTTTTTGGCAACCCGAGTTTTGTGTGAGAATGGGTGAATATTAGCAAATTCTTGACCCATTCTCTTTCTTTGAGATTTGTGAGAATAGCGAGGGCGAGTTTCAGCCCTAGTGCTGGTACTATGTGAGGGGTTGAATGGCAACTACTATACTAATATATATATTGTATATTGTGGAAGAGCCAAAGAGAACTGCATGTGATCCTACTGTGGTTCTTCACAGGCCACTCATTGTGTGGTTGCTGGGAGTAGCAGTGAAATCTCACTTGGTAATGAGAACACAGGAGGAGTGCAGCTTTCCTGAGCATGACACATTCACTTTGACATGGTGACAACTGGCCATTTAGTCATGAACATTAGCAGCACCAGTGCAGCTCTGAACTCTCTAGTTTTACCCAGGAATCAGATCCAAACGTGTGGTTCCCCGAGACTCCAGAATGATAAGGGATCTAGAGCGTGGCTCACAGAGGTCCCTGTGGCACAAATGTTGTTCAAGTCTAAGCGTATGTCAGGGTGCATACTGCTGGTGCTCAAACGTCGTTTCACTGCTGGGCATATTTCAGGGGTGCATAATGGAATATCTGCTGCTTGCACTCCCTTCCAGGTTGAGCGGTCCTAACCTTTGGTCACCAGAGGCCGGTGGGAAGGTGGAGGCCCTGTTAGTTGGCCAAAAATGGGAGTTGTACCGTGGAATCCTCTGCTGCGTGGAGGACTGGAAAGGCTGCATGTCAAGAACCCTGGTGTCTCACGGTCATGATTGGCTGTGCTGACAAGGTAGTGAAGAGGATTGCTGGGGTGCATTGGTGGCCACATCATTATGTTTGGCTGCAGGACCTGCAAGTTGCTTTGGGCATCCTTGTTGGGGGGAAAGGGGGTAGAAGCTCAGCTATTGCTTCCCTTCCATCCTCCCTTTTCTCTGGCTGATATCAGGCAGGGAACCATGACTGAGCAGAGAAAACTGAATGTAAAAACAATATACAATGGACAATCAGGAATAGCTTGCTAAGAAGGCCAGGGGAAAGCAAAGGTAGTGGCTATGTGGCTAGCTCAGGTTCTTGCTCCCTGTCCTTTGCAACCTGTTTATGACTAGGAGCATACCGGGCTGACTGGCGGCACTCTTAGCAAAGCAGGGGTTACCTGCCTGCATATAGAGAATGATGGACTGTTTGTAGTTCTACTTGCTGATAATAGGGATGCCTCCAGTGGGCTGTTATGCTGTGATCCTGAAGCCTCTGCTAGAGACACGCTCTGCAGGAGGTGCTACCTGCTCACACACTCTGGAAGAGGGGCCACCTACTGGTCTTTTAATAAAGTTGCAGCCTATGCCCATTTTACCCATCTCCAAGTCTGTGTGATTAATTTTGGTTGTGTCCACAAAAATGTGGGTATTACCCACAGGTTCTAAATTAAGTACCTGTTTCATCTCTAGGCATGACTATTATTAATCCCTCAAGGATGCAACTCATGAGGACTGCCTGTCTGCCAGATATGGCCTTATTTTAGGTAACTGGCCAGCTGGAAACTGACAGGGAATGCCTGCCAGCCAACTGAGGGTAATGAAGCTAAAAAGAAGACGATCAGTAAGGAAAGGGGTGTTCCCCTGCAGACAGGTTCACTCTGTCTGAGTGGGAAGGCAGCCAGGCTGACCTAAAGTCTGGACCCTGAGCAGAAGAGAGAAACCCAGAAAGGCCTGGAAGTAAGATCTGGTCAGAAGTTTCAAAATTCTGGGGAAAGAAACTTTTGTTTGGCTGTTTTGTTAAGAATGCGGAATCCCCAGTTGGGATTCTGAATTGTCCTGATGTTCAATAAATTCTAAATGAAAACCCTTCTGTGGTGAGTTTCTTCCTCCAATGGAAGAAATGTTTATGAAGGATCCATTCCATAATCCTAGCAAGTATTCAAGAGCACTCACTAGTAGGAGTGGAAAACTCAGGCAATGTCATCTCTGGTTTTGCATTTGATTGAAAGATAAGGGGCATGCTGTCCTTTGCTGTGCTGTGAGCAGAAAAAAAAAACTCGACTGCATATTTTAATGTAAGAGATGGAGACAAAGGTTGTTTTTACATGGATACTAACCCCCCCCTGGGTTTACAGGAGGGTATTTGATGTGTGTGGGGGGGGTGTCAATGTGTCTGTGTAAATGCTGTGGTGGTGGGTGGGGGGATGGGTGTTTGTCTGTGCGGACAGCACGGGCGGTGTGTTGGGGTGTGTGCAGACTCCTGACGTGCACCCAGCTCCACCCATCACCCAGACATGGAGTCATCCGGTAAACCAGAAGAGGATCCATGGGTGAAGATGGGTGGAGGTGGGTGTGCGCCTGTGGAAACGGGTGCACAGCCATCTCCACCCACCATGACAGCACTCCCATCCCCCCACCCACCACTGTCCATGTAAAAAGGGCCAAAGCAGTTCAAATCATATCCTTTATTAAACCAACTTCTGTTCTGTTGTTTTAATGTAAGAAAACTACAGTGTCTGTGTCATTCATTTTGATGTCTCCTTTACACAGGGACACAACAGTGTGGAAACCAAAATACGAGCAGGGCTGCCACTTCTTGAATTTTGACCTTGAGACTCTATGGAAATCTCATCGTCAGACCAGGACAGGTGCCAACCCTAGACACAAAAGGAATAGTTAGCTACCCTTACACATCAGATATTTAGCTGTATAACTGAGAAGGCACTGATATTTGGTCAGACAGAGGGCGAGATGTTTAAATGAGGAGTATTACAGCTGCAGGTGAAAAGAAAATTGCTTGGTTATTGGTGATTGAGCAAAAAATAGCTGAAGGCAGCTCTAATGGGAGTCACTTGTTAGTCAGTAACTTACAGTTATGCAAGTGATCATTTTCTCCCATTACTGGTAAAGTGTCTGTAAAAAGCTATTTCAGCATGTTGGTCTACAAATATCTAGACATCCTGATCAACTCCATTGAGTTCACCAGTCCCACAGTCCTTCCTTTCTTAGTAGAACTGTCATTAATTTTGCTGGGGTATACCCTCCCAAGAGTTGTCATATCCTTGTTTCATTTTGAAGACTGAAGTGGAAAACAGTGGTGCATCTATGTTCAAGTACAACATTTTGTAGGATCTCAATTTTCTACTGCTGGGATAGCTATGATTCAGAATTTAAATTCTGTATCTGAGAATGGCAGGACTTTGGCTCCCATTTCTTCTAAAGGCTCATTATTATTAAATTTTTTATGCTTCTGACAGTTCCTCAGGTTTCCTGCACAGCTATATTAAGTATAATGGAGAAAATCCTGGATTGTTCACGTAAGTCTCAACAAGCTTAATATTTCATTTACACATTTCATTCCTTTTTCTTCCAGATCACTTATTTTCCTGCGAGCATCATGTCAGAATGTCAAAACATTCTTCACTGGTTATTATGAAGACTTCAGAAGCTCATGCATAACCAAAGGTCTTGGCAGATAATTGACAGATCAAATAGCAATGAAAAAGAGAATTTTTATTTTTCATGCGTAATTTGCTTCCAATGATAGAGTACATTCATTCCCACATATATCGCTGAGAGGGTCTTTTGCTTAAGATTTGTAAATGAACCCCTTAGTAGTTATCAGCAAAATACGTGAATCTCCACACAGGGCTATATTTTGTTTGTGTTGTTCCAGACTATTCTGCAGTGGCAGAATTAGTAGAATACATGACAATTCACGGATCCCAAGAATGGCATAATCTGGGTTATGGCCAGACTTAGGCCCTTTTTACACAGATTCTCCAACACCGATAAAATGGGTGTTACATTTTATTATACATGGTACAGGGCACCACATGAGATACCTCCACCCAGCTTTCTGGGTGGAGATGGGTCGAGGCGTTTGTATAAACACCACTCGCAGTGGGTGTTGGTGTGTGCATACCCCCATGCAACACCCATCTCCACCCACTACCCACCCACGGAGCAACAGACTCCACTGCTGATTGCTCCCCAAGAAGAAAGTACTCTAGAGTCTTAATAGGATGCATTTTACATCTTGCAGCTGCGGTTCATCATCAGGAGGCAAGTAGAGGACTTGAGAACAAATGGAGAATGACTAGGGTTGAGCGATAAACAAGCAGACTTTCAAAGTGAGAGATGTGGATCAAAATAAAATACCTTGAAGTGAGAGATTGGGGACGGGGGCAGGGCGGGGGATGGAAAGGTAAAGAATCTGCATTGATATATATTCCAGAAAAAAAACAAAAAATAGAAAAGTAAAAGAGGAATTCTAAGAAAGACAGTAAAGGTTACCAAGTCATGGATAAATGTGCATAAACATTCAGCAGCTAATCACAGCTGGATCAAGGCAAGTGCAGACTGTGTGACCACACAGGTCCCCATAGGGGTCCCCTAATCCATGGGGTCAATGAATAACTTGAAATGACAATACAAGTGTGAGAAGCAGTAGTGTAACTATAGGCCCACAGAGGTTCAGTCACATAGATCCTTGGACTATGGGGGAAGGGCATGGCAATTCAAGAGAAGACCCCCAACATTTGTGGTCTCGGAATAAACTGGAAATAATATAATGTGTAAGATATAGGCCGTTTTTAAATAGACCACGATGGGAGGGGGAATGACTGTGTGGCTGCAGTGAGTAGAGGAGGTGTTGTTACCCCAAGATTCTCTCACGAATTAGCTCCACCATGGG
>QEPC01009809.1:257057-279773 GCA_003113815.1 Sphenodon punctatus | reverse complement strand
CTACTGAACAGACTAAAAAGCAAACTGCTTTTTAGGCCAAATTAAACTCCTATGGTCCTTGTCTCCCCAATAAAACAGACCCCAACTTAAAGACTGCTATTGCTTAAAACCCAGTTTCCATTAAAGTCATCACATTATTAATGTCATCACATTAAAGTCATCACATTATTAATTAGAAATGATGGAGCTCAGAGACAAAATTTTAGTCACTAGTTATACCAAGGCTGATACTATCAAAAGTGATTTGTTTGAACTGTTTAGTTGTGTTGCTTATATGGTTTCTACTCCATATAGCAATACAAGATATAAGAACAGAAATGGCTTTAGATAGCATGATAGTGAATGTAGGCAGCAGAAAACTAAGTATTTTGATTGTGTTACGGAAGAAGTTGGTTTAGAGCAAAGATAAAGAAGTCCATTTTGCTTTTCTGAATGCCAGGTGGAAATATAAGAAGTTATTAAGTAAAAAGAGAATGGTTACTCTGGACCATTTATGGCCACAGATTGCGGCAGCAGTTCTGATCAAAGATTCTAAAGAATTCTGGAAGCTGATATTGCGAAATATAACAGGATCTTCATCTAAACCCTGCTCTGGAATAAGTGAAGGAGAGTGGGTTAGTTTCTTTAAGGATTTATTTAACAGGCACGGCAGTCAAGGTGGCTTAATGATTGTAACCCTCCTTAATCCTATTGTAAAGGGTGCTCCTATATCCATAGTGCTAAAAACCTATAGTAATAATAGTAAGAAATAATAGTTTTGATCAAATCCTTTAAATTCGGCAGAGCCCCTGGTATCGACTTGGTTCCTGTAGAGAAATTTCACTTATGTCCGTACTGGTGGGCTCCTCTGCTCTTTAACTTATTTAATTTTACGGGACAGAATAAATGGGTCCCAGTAGACTGGTCTGTAAGGATTATTGTCCCTTTATTTAAAAAAGGAGACATAACACACCCTGGTTGTTATAGGTCAATTAGCTTGCTCCCAGTTATTGAAAAGATATATTCCAAATTTCTTCTTAAACGTTTGGACACCTGGGTGCGGGAGTATGATTTAATAGCGGAGGAACAGGCAGGTTTCCAACACCACAAGTCAACAAGAGATAATGTCTCATCTTGACTCATCTGATCAATAAATATGTATTTATTAGGAGAAGGAAGCTCTTTCTGGCTTTCATAGACTTAAGAAAAGCATTTGATTCAGTTAATAGAGAGCAACTATGGGTCAAACTCCAAACTTTAGGAATTAATACTCAGCTGTTAGAAATGATTATCCTGATGCATGAGAATTCATGTGCGAGAGTGAGGCATGACTCAGAAGGAAATATATCTCCATCATTCCCTATGACTTAAGGGTTAGACAGGGGTGTGTCCTTGCACCATTACTTTTTATTTTGTATATTAATGATCTGGTTGAAGAATTAGATGAGGTAGATCATCTACCACCTAAAGTGAAAGATCAGCCACTATCGATTCTTCTGTACGCAGATGACATTGTACTGCTTTCCCAAATGAGAAAAGGGTTACAACAGTTGCTATTTAAGTTTTGTAGTTATTGCAAAAAAAAATGATCTTGAGATGAATTATGGGAAATCACAAGTGATTGGGGAAAAAACACCAAATTTTAAATGGCAACTAGATGGACACCAACTGATGCAGGGCAAATCATATCTTTACTTGGGTGTAGCCATATCGAGTAATGGATTGTGGCAAAGGCAATATGTGTAAAAGTGACCTCCTCCACAAAAGGAATCTCTAGATTGGCGTAAACCTATAAATATGTCCAAGCGGTCCCTGTTTTGCAGGTTTATAAGTCTAAAATGCAGGCTCAATTGCTATATGCAACCGAGACTATGCCTTGCGTAGGTAGAAATATCTTGGAAGTGGTACAAAACAACTTATTGAGGCAATTATTGATAGTCACTACAAATGTCCCAGCAGCTGTTGTATGAGCCAAATTAAGAGTGGAGTCAGTGCAAGTTTTATCATCTATTGCAACTCTGAAATACTGATGAGCACACACAGCCTAAACATCAACACAATTATTGCAAATGGGATAGGGGTATTATAGCACAAGCAGGGGAACCCAACCGCATGGGTATCAGGGGTATATATCGAGTTGCAAGGCCAGGCTGGGAAGGCAATCAATTGGGGCTCTAGGGAAGCAAGAGCCCAGACAAGCCATATTGCCCAACCAACCCATGGCAGGCAAATGGATTAGAAGAGAGGACAAACGGTGATCAACAGCAAGCTAAGGACACGGTCATGGGTAACCAGAAGCTCCTGTCCATCACAGGCATGGGGATAACGCAATGATAGGAGGATCTGAGTAGGATGTATCAGGGGGTGCTTGCCAGTTTCTCAGAGAACAATGGCCCCTGAATGAGGCCCTCCAAAGCGAAGAGGCCTCTATGGTAGCCATGCGCATGTATATGGGCATCCAGCAGGAAGCAAGGCAGGAGGGGATAACCCATCGCTGCAGCAGCTCTGACATCGGGGCTCAGCATGACTCTCAGGGCAGACATCTCTGGTAGTGTGGGCATTCCGGTAAGGAGTGTCCCACCTACTTATTTATGGGACCGCCTCACTCCCCATGTGCCTGTGCGACCTTTGAGATCATCCCTGGGAGCCTTTTTGGAGGTTCCCCAGGTGAGGTGAGTGGCCACTGACGTTAGATCTTTTTCAGTGGTCGCCCCTGTGCTGTGGAATTTGCTCCCGGTGGAGGCTCAGTTGGGCCTCAGTCTCCTGTTATTTCAATGTTTATGTAAGACCTGGCTGTTCCGCTAGGCCTTTGGCAAGAGGTAGGGGTTGGGTGGGTGGGATTGGGAGTGAGTGAGTGTCTTCCCCCCCCCCATTATAATGTGGATTTTTTTTATTTTTTTAAATGTTTTATTGTTTTATTGTTTTTTATAGTTGTTGTTCGAAGGCACTACAATGTTTTTTGGGTGTGCTGGATGCAACTGGCAGAGGGGTGTGAATCAGAGGTCCCTTGTATGCTTCTGGCATTCAGTTCCCCCAAAGGGGTGGCCTAACAGCCGCATGTAACATGACAGGAGGTTGAGGCAGAAAGGTGGTCGCTCACCAACATCTGTGCATTGCTGCTTTGCCACAGGGTTCCCGGGATCATGGTGGCACACACCGGCCACTCATCCCCAGTCTGGCCATCAGCGACATGGTTGGTTACACGGCCCAACATTGTACGCTGAAAGGCTGGGTGATCTTGAGCAACCGATGAAGACAGTGCACTGAAGGGAATGCGCAAGGATGGAGGCAAGGCTGATAGCAAACCATAGCATGGTCTTGCAGAGCTGATACTGGTCCTACTCCAGGGCCCTGGAAACCACAACTCACACACAGGGCAGACACATTCCAGCCCGATTGGAGACAGGGAGACGAGACATAGGCTTGAGGCTGCGGGCAGAGATTCCATGGTAGCACCGCTCTGACAGCACAGGTCACAACTGTCTGGAGGCCCACCTGTCAACCACACACACAGTGTTAGTGGGGCCACCGGGGCCCAACATGCCCCCCCTCTGTGGTGGTGGGCAATGGGCCTCCAGGGCATTGTGCTGCTGGCATCATCATCGTCATCAACTTTTATTTGTACCCCGCTCTCTGTCGCCTATGGCAACTTGAGGCAGCTGACAACAAAAGCAAAAAAATATCTAAAGAACAATAATTACAATTCAGCACAAACCACACAGTCTAAGGGCGTTGATAGATGATCCTGCTGAAAAGCGGGATCATCCAGCGCCGGCATCTGTCCCCCGCCTTCCTCTCTCTGCCGTGTCTGCTGTTCAGACATGGCAGAGAGTCTTTGTGCGCATGCGCACCCTTCCGCACAAGCCCAGGGAACCGGGAAGTGCGGCGTTAAGCCGGCACTTCGGGGATCCACGTTGGAGGTGGCAGGATCGCCTGCCCCCTCCGACGTGGGGTAAGATGCAGCCGGAACAGATAGACGAGCGCAAATAAAGGTAGCTGATCAAATGATCAGCTGCCTTTTTTGTCTCGTCTATAAACGGCCTAAATAACCCCTCTATTGGCATAACAACATAACATTTCATAACATAATTCCTGATTTTTAACCATCCCCTCTCCTCCTTCACAAAACTCAATATAATACAACAAATCAATAATATTACAGCATATCATACCAGTCCTTCCATATGCTCCATCCCTGCTGCCACCAGGGAAGGAGCCCATCAACCCCCACCCTCCTGCTCTCACCAGGAGGGGGGACCTATCATCCACAACAATACCCTATTACAATAACAATCCAAATATCAAATAAAAAATTTCTAAATCAGCCAAAGAAAACCTTTCTTAACCTAATTCCAAGAAAAAGCCAACCCTCCCCCCCATCCTAGCCCCCACCTCTTACACCTTCCCCTGCTGCCACAAGGGGTTGGTGCCAGACCTCCCCCCCATAACCTCCCACTCAATATACCCTTCACCAATACAACCCCTATTCCACCCCTAACCCAACAAAATACAACTTACAAAAGTACCAAGCCCCTAAATCCGCTACAGTCCCTGAAGGGCCCCAAAGGGTGGTGTGGTGGGTACTTTGAGATCTTCAGCTGAAGGACCTTAGTAACAGTCCTCTGATGCAGCAGTGGTATTTGATGTAGCATCTGTCTGGCAGAAGGACCCCTGGGCACCCTGGCCCAGCAAATGGCCCCAGCCAATGGCCGACACCCTTTGTGTGTTGCCCTTCGGGCTGGCGCCCCACAAGGCCCTGCCCTGGGAGTTCTTACCTGGGGAAGGGGAGGGAAACACAGAGTGACAACAGGTTCTTCCATCCCAGACAGCCCCAATCCCTCCAGCACCAAACATAGCTTGCAGCGGTGCTCAAGGGGCCTTACCTATGGTACATAACAACCACCTAACCCACGGTGCGGTACCAGAAAGACAGAAAGGTGTGGTCCTGTGCACATGCAAATGATCAGGGTGAACCCATTCAGGTGGGAGAACCACACCCATCTTGTTGAACCCCATGCATAGGCGCAGCGCCTGACCGGGTGACTATAAGTAAGGGGTGGCACCTCTTCAGCCATGTGGCGTTGTGTGTGAGGTTGTATTGGTGGGGAGTGGAGTTGAGTGGAGTGGAGCTGAGCAGATTGCAGTAGATTGGAGTAGAGTGGAGTGTGGTCCATGAGCGGTAGCGTGGGCAGAGGGAGCGGGTGAGAGGTGAGCTTGAGGGCGTGTGACAGTAGGGGCATGTGTGAACGGGTAGTGGCATGTGTGGATTATTGACTGTTGGTGGAGGGGTGTGAGAGAGCAGGTGCAGCACAGGGTGAACAGCAGGGACAGGCTATCAGTGCACAGGGTGAATAGGTGGGTTGAGGGCTGAGGCACCTGGTGGGTTGGTGGTGCATAGTGATCTGACACGGTGGTGGGTTCGCTACACTAGATACTGACATCACGAGTGGGCGTGCTACTACATGTTCTGAGCACCATCGCTTGGTGTTCAGGCAGGTGTGTGTGTGGGGTTCATTTACATCAGTGTAAATGGTCAGTGGTGGGTGGGGGGATGGGTTTTCGCTTGGTGTTTGTCCATGTGAACATCGAGCAGGTTGGGTGGGGGTGCATGCACACTCCTGCGCAACATCCACCTCCACCCATATCCACCCAGGGAGCCCTCCGGAAAACCAGAGGAGGCCTTGTGGGTGTGTGTCCATGTAAGAAACACACCACCATCCCTCCACCCACCGCGCCAGAACACCCATTCCCCAAACCACTCCTGTCTGTGTAAAAAGGGTCAGTGTCTTTGTGAAAAGGGTCTTGGAGCCCATTGCTCCATGCGAGGGTGATGGGTGGAGATGGATGTAGTATAGGAGCATGCATGCATCCCCACCCATCCCCCGCAGCATTCAAACGGGCGCCTCCACCCATCTCCACACAGCGAAACTGTGTGGAGATGGGTGAGCACGTCTCGTGTGAAAAGGGCCATAGGCCTGCAATGGAGGGAGCCTCAATACCTGAAGGGGATACTATGTTTCCCCACATCCAGCACTACAGCAAATCCCTCTATGTTCTTTAGTTCATAACCAAACTTCAGAATATGTAAATTTCAATGAACCTTTAAAGGATTAATGTAGTCCTCTATTGCTATTAAACCCATGAATTTAATTTCAGGCAAAAGTCAGAATACTGTTGGTTCTGCTGAAATCACTAAAGCATTCTCTTGTATCCAGAAGCAATTCAACAGAAAGGAAGACTTTCTTAGGGCTGATTGAACAATCTGTACAAGAAAATGTACTTTAATATCTGTGCGGAAACACCACAGCGTACATTATATTAAAGCTTTTTAGAACTGAAATGAAGCTTCTCAAATTAGATTTATAAGAATTAGTTTTAAAAAGGAGGTTTTGTGCATCATTTAAAAGGTTAAGTGGAGTGCTTTTGAAAACTAAATTTTAAAAGCAGTTTTAGAATCCAAATTACTTAGAGAACACAAGTGTAAGCATGGAAAATAAAATAAAATGCATTTTGTAGTTCAGCTAAAATGCTGCTTTCCTGCCAGGACCTGAATTCAAGTTGGTCGGTTCCTATGCCTTGACTGTGACAGTGAAGGGCATCATTCACACCAAAAGCCAGGAAAGATACTTAACTCCTTAAGTTAAGTGTCGTGTGATTATACCAGAGCCATGTCGCCAACATTTCCTGAGTCTTTGAGGTTTTTTAAACAAGCAAGGCTTGGGGGTAAGGGGTTCGTGGCCACTGAGTGACACAGCTGTGGAGCAGCCACTCAGGTGGAGTGAGTGAGAAGGGATTCTTAACGGGTGTCTCCAAGTATGTCTCCCATGGCAGCCATCTCCCACTCCAATGAACCATGGGGAAGGGGAAACGTGCCAGGCTGGCCTTTGCAACTGATGTGACCCGGGTGTGAGCATCGGAGAACTGGGCTCCCCACCGCTTGCAGCCAGTTCCTGTAACTTACAAAGGCTGTGCCCCCCCTCCCCCATCCACAGTGTCTCTGACTGACGGATAGGTCTGCTGGCATGACTGGCCACCCAGGTCATATAGGCGGGAGGATGCTTGGGCACCCGTTTCCATGCACATGTTTGGCTTGCCCTGCATGGCGCACTCTGGATTTTTCAGCAGTGTGCCATGAGTGGGTGCTGAGTGGCTCATGTGAGCACACATTCCCTGCACCACCTTCAGATGGAGGGTCAGATGAGTGGCTCTTGGGTAGCCATGTGTGGTAGCATCTTGTATAAAAACACCAATTCTGCTGATGCTCTTGGCTCTCTTGACACCCCGGATGTTGCCACTGTTCTGAATGTGTCCTGTTGTATGGTTTTTGTCATAGATCTCCTTGTACAACCAACACAAATCTTTTGCCCCCTGGACACTGGGTTTTTTCCCAAGTCCTATCCCAACTTTTTCAACTCATCCAAGATCTTTTGGAAAACAGCAGCATTTCAGTAACACTTCAACAGCAAGTGCTTCACTTTATCATCCTCACAAAGGTGAATGTAGGTCTTGACCTATTCCTCCCATCATATTCTGCTAGGATTCAGTCTTGTGTGGTACTTAACCTTGGAACAAGGACTAAGCCAAATGGAGCTCAGATGCTTTTCTGGAGTGGGACTACTTGCATGCAGTCTGTTGCTCTGGTGTTAACCCTGCTGAAGTGAATATGTGTGCTGTGCAGCACAGTCTCAGCATTTTGAAGGCAAGACTAGAAATAATGGGCTCAAATTAAAAGAAAGCAGATTTTGGTTAAACATTAGGAAGAATTTCCTAATGGTAAGAGCTGTTTGTGTTTGACAGTGGAACAAATTTCCTAGGGAGGCACTGTCCAAATTACAGGAGGAGAGCCCCCTCTCCCACCCCACCTTTTTGGCACCCCCTACCTTTTTTAACTGCCCCCTTAGCTACTTTAGAAGGCTATGGGGGGGGAGAGGTATGATTTCATTGAGGGCCCCCTTACCTTTTTCCTTATAATTTGAGTCCTGAAGGAAGGTGGTGGGCTTTCCTTCACTGCAAGGTTCCAAAGAGGCCAGCCATCTGTTCGGGATGCTGTAGCTGTGGAATTCCTGCATTGAGCGGACAACTGAAAGAGATGACCTCTGAGGTCCCTTCCAACACTATGGGTGAAAACAGACCTAACACTAACTCCACTTTAATACCACTTTAACTTTTCTTATGCATGTTGCAGGGCTGCATAACACACCAATACAGCCCTACAACATACAAAAGAAATGTTAAAGTGGAGTTAGCATTGTCTGTTTTCACCCTTTGATTCTATTATTTTCATTGAGTCATAGACTTGAAACCAATCTCAAAAGCCACTTAGTCTGACCCCCTGATCCAAAGTAGGATGCTTTATACCTGTAACATCATAAACAGATGCGTGTCCTACCAATTTTTGAAAAAGAAGGGATTATCAGTGAGGGAGACTACAACCTCTTCTATTGCCCAGCTCTTCTTACTGTTAAAGAGAACATTTCTTATACATTTTGCCTATGTCATTCCTAATACATTTTGCTGATGCTTAAAACTAACCATATATTTAAACACTTGACTGGATCAGGGCAAGATTACACAGTACACTGCAAAACTGAGTAGAAGGTATGGAGCTGAAATGAGTACCTGCAAAACAGGTAAACCAGACAGAATTTCAGAACTCGACCTGAATCAGTAATATTGGGTACTATTTGGTATCAGATTAAGAACATTAAATAAGAACATAAGAAATGCCATAGTGGGTCAGATCAATGGTCCATTGAACCCAGCACCTGTCTCTGACAATGGCCAATAATTAGTCACGTGGAAGAAGAACCCAACAGATCACAATAGGCAATCCATTCTCTGCTGTTCATGCCCAGCTCTTGAAAGTAAGAGGTTACATTCCCCAAACCTACCTCTAGGTAATAGCTTTGAATGGATTAGTACTCAGGCTACCCTACATACTGATTTATCCTTTTTTGGTCCCAATTTTCTGAATTCCAGCACCAATTTTTTGACTTGGGTACCAATTTTTAAACCTTTTGTCCTGATCCCTGTACTGATTTACCATTTTACCGCTTAGTAAAACATATAATACAAATGTATACTACTTTTATACCCAATGCTGAAATATTCTTATACTTTAAAACATTACAAACGTAATATTAATCTCTCTGTGTGTGCATGTGTCTGTCTGTGTGTGTGTGTATATTTGTGCAAGACAATAAACACTTGGGAAGGCATTTGTAGGTTGAACTACAGTGGGTATAGCAACATCTCTCGCAGGTCTCATATGATGATGTGAATAATAGAGAAGGAAGCCATTAAAATTATCTTTCTTTTTTTGACTTGAGATTAGGAAATTCAATATGAACAGTGATGAATGTTCTTGAAAATTCACTCTGCAAAACCTGGGTGATAGATAAAGTGTGATTTATTTCAGTAACACCATCTTAAACTTGTAAAAATAATATATATGCATATTTAAAAGATGCTATAAGAGATGTGCACAGTAAATTAAATAAACTCTTCCCAATTAACACACTGAATTTTTTAAGCCTATAGAACATGCCTTATTATTTATGCCTAATAATTATTATGTGCATCTATAATAGATGGAGAACAGCTCTGCTTTCAACATTAATAAAAAGTTGATGTTATGCAAACTCGTGTGCAGAATATTAGTTTTCTGTTTGATTTAAACATTAATGAGATGGCTCCTAAATTATAGGACTAGCTTCCTTTTTATTGTATTCTTATTTTTGAGATGGTAGTTTAAGAGTGCAAACAAACTGAAGAAGCAAAATTGAGTATAATTTACCCACCCTTATTTCCAAGAGATTTTGTTTCTGCATCATTTGTATAACACAGGCCTTGGGTTAATTTACTTAATAGCGCAATCAGGTAAACTTCACTTTCTTCAATACCAGCATCTTATCTGCCCTCTGTAAATTTCAGCTGCTAAGGTGAAGGTTCTTGAAGTTTTGCTTACGTGACCCAGTTTTGACACACATATAATTCCACTCTCCCAGAAAGCAACAAAGATAATATATCAGGTATAAAAAATATCAACTTATGTGCATGTAACAAGACTCCGTTTGGGGTCCTGACTCTGTGGCCTTTTTAAAATGGGTTGTGGTCCATGGGCATACCACTGAGGGAGCGCTGGGGGGCGGGGGGTGGGTACACACAAGTGCACACCCATCCCTATGCGTGTCCCTGCATGGAGCAACCCGTGTTTTTTTCGGTTGGTCCCTACGGGGGTGATGGATGGAGGTGTGTGTTATGGGGGAGTACACATGCCCACCCACCCGCCACCACTTTCAAACAAGACACACCCACTCATACCAACTGCTTGGGCACATCTTGTTTAAAAACGGCCTCAGTTAAGATCTTCCTTACCTGATAATTTTGATCAATCACCCCATTATTTAAAGAATCTCATTGACTCCCTCTCCTTTGTCATATTATTTGTCCGTTTCTTGTTTCCCCTTGTCATATGTGCCACATGCGCTTGTCCATAGGGCTTGGAATTGGTCCCATTATAGCGTGTGCATAATCTACATGCCATATAATAATATTACAGTAACTGGAGACAGTTATACCAAGTGTTTTAATTGCACAATGAGAACCTCATTTTAATGACAAATATATGCTTCTCTCCATTGAAAAATTTATTCCTATTAATGAAATCTCACTGAAGTCATTTCAAGGCATGTGTACTGAAATCGATTTATTTCCTTCTCTTTCCCAGAAAATGTTTAAACATGCTGAAAACTTCATATTGTTTCAAGACTAGACATGCTGGCTTAGGACAAAATGTGTTAGTCATTAGAATATGAAAAGAATATTCTATGCATTTTGTTTTAAACCTCCCCCACTCCTTTTTTTAAATCAGCAAAACACACAATTTGATTTAGATGTTTGACAGTTTCAGAAATGTTTTACACAGACATGTTTGGGTGAAGTGTCAAAGACAAACTTAGAAAAAAAATCCAGCACTATACTTTGTAGAATATGTGCTAGATCTTTAACCAATTAATAGAAAAATACAGCACTCACATTTTATTGCACTAATTCCTCCTCCCCCCACCCCCTGGCAAATTTCCTTTGCTTCAACATACTCTCTGTAGATCATCAAAAGAAAAGCCCATTGCTAATTCTATTTGAGATCACTTTGCTCTCTTATAAAGGCATCTCATGGAGAATCTCCAGACTCACATCTAGGGTAATTTTTTGGTTCCATTTTACTTTTTTGTTTTCTTTCCTTAGGAGGAGATGGAAACTGAATCAATTGGAAACTTTCCAGTTCTGATCTCAAACTCAGTTCTAGTCCTTAGGAATGCACTATATCGTAGGGAGGGGCAGGTCCTGTAACTAGAATCATGTGAGTGAACCACTGCTTGTCCAACTGGGATTCCAGATCATACAATTTTTGATGACAAGAACTGTCTCTGATGGTGTGATCTTCTGACTGTTTTGTCAGGGATGTGCGAACGCGGTTCGGAAGTTTGCAGTTCGGCCCAAACTCAAATAGTTTGGATGACTGAATCCAAGTCTGAACCCAAACCCGAACTGACAGAACTGAACCCGATATCGAACTCTGAAATGACCGAACAGTTTGGTCGCTTCGGATTGCATTCGGATAAGTTCGGGCAGCAAAAACATGTCACTGGAAGGCAAAACGTGAAAGGGAGGGGGAGACAGCTGAGGAGCAGACTTCCAGGAGCCAGGGGTGGAAAGGCTTGGAGTAGCAGCAGCCTGCCCAATCATCATCCCTTTTCTCCTCAGACCACTGACTTCACAGGCTGCGATTGGCCACGAGCTAGGCTGCACGGAGCCAATGGGGCTTGCGGTGAGGCAGGCGCAGCAAGTAACAAAAGTCACTGCCCTCTCCCCTTCCAACAACTTCTGAGCTAGTCACTGTTCCTGATAGCAGGAGTTTTCAGAAGCCTCCATCTCCCAGCAGTTTGTGTACCTCCCAGCTCCCCAATCCATTGCCATTATCCTCCTATTTCACCCATCCAACCCATTTACCTCCATATTATCATTTATTTAGATTATATTAAATAGATTTAGGTGTTATTTTTATTTTTTACCCCTCCCTGTGTTCTTCCTCCCACCTCTATTGAATCCTTTCCCTCTCCCTCTATAGATTCCTCCATCCCTGCTTCCCTTCCCCTGTTTTTGGATTTATTTAGAGTAGGATTATTAGATTGATTTAGGTTTCATTTCAGTTTTGTACCCCTCACCGTGTTCTTTGTGTCCCCCACCCCCATCCCTGTGTAATACTGTATATATAGATTGATTAGATAGATATTAGAAGATAGATAGATACATAGGAGTTAGCCAAAGTATATAGATAGTGTTCGTTCAGTTTTGATATTATTTTAGAGTGTGTTTGTGGGACTAGGCCTTTAGATATAATATTTAGTTACATAAAATTTAGAATAGTTACTATAGTTAGAGTTATTGTAGATACTCTAGATATATATATAATATTAGATTTAAAAATTGAATAAAAATTATATATATATATAAAAAAAATATTTGTGTGCTGTGTGCATTGACTTGGAAGACATGGAGAAAAGAAGTAGGAGAGGTCAGTCTGCTGCCCATAAGATGGGAAATGAAGCACATGACAGAGGTGGTAGGGGTAGGGGCCGTGCCAGTGGAGTGGTAGCAGGCAGCAGCAGCAGCCCAAGCACATCACCATACCCCAAACTCCAAAGGCCTGCTTTAGGGCAAAAGGCTTCAGTGGCTCAGCGTCACCTTCTGGAAGTGCCCTCCACTGCCACGCAGGGCACTG
The DNA here is from genome assembly GCA_003113815.1 of Sphenodon punctatus. Lineage (NCBI taxonomy): Eukaryota > Metazoa > Chordata > Lepidosauria > Sphenodontia > Sphenodontidae > Sphenodon > Sphenodon punctatus. The sequence continues at coordinate 267,010 of QEPC01009809.1, read as the reverse complement.
GAAGGCCTGCAGAACATGAGGTTGTGGGTGTCTCTGCTGCTGCAGGAGCAGGTGCTTCTTCTGGTATTCCTCCAGGGCCACCAATGTTCCCCATTGTTGAGGTGATACCCAGCAGTCCAGAGCTGGTGGATCCCACCCTGGCTTCTAGAAGGAGGGCCCGATCCCCAGGCAATGGCAGCAGGGAGAGGAGCAGCAGCAGCAGCAGCAGGTATAGAGGGGGGCACAGGAGGGAGAGTGACATGGTGGGAAGTCAAGCCTCAGGGTCTCAGTACTCCCCTTCATGGGACATCACAGTGACTGAGGACAGTGAGGCAGAAGAAGACATTAGTCACACAGGAGATGTCTGTAGCTGGGGCGATGGCTGCGTCCTCCCAGAGCTGTGTCATCATTGCCACCAAGTTCTGCCCCTCCTGGAGGATCTACACATGTGTCAGAGCAGCTAGCTGGGACCCATCTGAGCCCTGCACCCCTAGCTCTAAAATCAAGCTGGCATATGGATTTAAAAGTTAAAAAAAACTGAGACAGCTCAGCAATGGTGGGGAGAAGTAAAAAAAAGCAGAAAATTTCACAAAGCAACATGCTAGAATGCTTCTGCAAAAAAAAAATCAGTGCGGGGCCTAGAGACGCAGAGAGCAAGGGAAGCAGGATGCAAATGGCAGTGGCACAGCATGAAACACAAGAGGAGCAGGCCTCATCTGACTCAGACTGGGAGGAAGGTGAGCAGAGATCTTTACATAGATTACACCTGGAAATGAAAAAAGAACTGAAAATAGAGATGAGGAAGATTAAGCTCTCGGTGTATGAAGGGAACAAAAAATTAGAGCAGGTGGCAAGAAGGATAGAGGTGGCTGAGGGCAGGATCTCCTCGCTAGAAGATCAATCCAGCACAGTGGCAGAACAGTTAGACAAGCTGAAAAGGGAGACTGATTTTCTCCAAAGTAAGTGTGAGGACTTGGAGAATAGATCTCGTAGGGGAAACCTAAGCATCAATGGGATCAAAGAAACAAACAGGGCAGAGAAGATTAATGATCTGATAAGGGAAATGCTAAAAGAAAATTTCCCAGAAGATACAACCCTACACCAGGCTGACATTGACAGAGCCTCAGAACTGGGCACCCAAGACAAAAAGATAATGAACTGCCACGCACCATAACAGTCAAATTTGCAAAATATCAAATGAAAGAGGAAATTCTAAAAAAAAGCAAGATTTAAAAGAAACCTAACATACAACCAGCAGGCTGTGAAGATTTTCCCTGATTACGCTGCAGAGACCATCAAGAAAGGAATGAAGTGGAATAAATACTTTGTGATTTCATGTTTCTTTGTATTAGAGTCCCAGTTAATCTTCCCAGCAAAAATGACGATTACATACAGAGGGAACAGGAAATTTTTTGAAAGCACAGAAGATCTGGAAGGTTTTTTTGTGTCCATCCCTGCAGTCCCAAGGGTGCAGGCAGAAGCACTGTGAACAGAGTGGCCACCAGGCTAAGACCCCTATGCAAGTTTGTTGTGTGTTAAAGTGTATGGAGGGGTAAACTGGCATGCACGTGGTAATGTGGAACTGTGGGCATCTCGGGTTATAGCTGTTGAATTAATTTGAGAGGGAAGAATTGTTTAGACATTAAGCCGGTTAAAAAAGACCTCACTTTGGTGAGGGAAGGAAAAAGGAATGATATGCAAGAGAGCTGGGGGGAGAAAGCGGGGTGGGACACATGGGTGTGTGCCATATTCAGAGTGTTCCAGCAGATCCTCAGAGGATGGATATAAGAGCAAAGCCTGGTCAAACAACGAGGTGACAGGAAAAAGGGTTGGGAAGAGGGAAGGGACAGTGGTGGGTGAGGGGAAGCTTCAGGCTGGGGAAAAGGGAGACAAAGGGTATTTTCAGACATTACGAGACCATGCTCAACCACAGTCAATACCCTCTGGTGGGGAATGGCCTCGTAACATCTGTTAGGGAACCAGAAGTTCCCCCCCAGATGTTTACCACAGTCAATCACGGCAGGGAATCAGATTCACCATGCGATCGGAGGTCCTGCAGGGACCATCCCCGATCGCGTGGTGAATGAGATTCCCCCCCTTGTGATGAAGGGACAGTAACAGTTGTCCCCGAACCACGGCCCGGAATCCGCGGCAGGATTCTGGGCCGTGGTCAATCCTGGAGGGGGGTGCCAGCTTTGGCCATGGTGCCCGCCCGTCTTTTGGAGGGTGGCCGGCCGGGGAAGCATGGGGGACGGGACTGTACGGCCACATGTTGCGCCATGCAGCCGTGCCCCCTCCCCGGATTCCCCGCCGGGATTGGCCACCGCCTCTGTTAGTCCGTGACGCGGTGGCCCCGGCGAGGAATCAAAGGGTTGTTTACTTGTTTCCATGCTGGGGTCAATCGGCCCCGTCATGTCTGAAAATACCCAAAGAAAGAGCACATGCAGGTGGAAGGGAAGCAAGAAAGGATATTACAGGTAAAGGTACACAAGGAATGCATAATGAATTTAGTGGCAGCTCAGCAGGTCATGAACAATACAAGTGAAGATCTGGAGATAGGTCTCCCAATGTGGAGCAAGATGAATGAGAATGAGAATTATGATGACATGAGTAAACTAAAAGTTTTTGATCGAGGAAGTTAAGACAATAACACTAAATGTAAGAGGGCTAAACTCCCCAGGAAAAAGGGAAAGAGTCAGAAACTTAATAAAAGAGCAGGGAGCAGGAATATTTTTTCTCTAGGAGACACACCTATTGAGAAAGGATGTGATAAGATTTGCAAATGCCAAAATGGGAGAATTATTTTCCTCCTGCTCAAAAACAAAGAAAGCAGGAGTTATTATCAGTTTTAGCAGAGATAAATCCTTCATAGCAGAGAAAGTCATTAAGGATAATGAGGGCAGGTTCCTTCATGTTATTGGCAGACTGGGGGAAAACTGATGACACTAGTAAATTTGTATGCCCCCAATGGGGAGAGGGGGGGCTTGAGTATTATGAAACATATCTTAAGAAAGTGGCAGATAATGCGAAAGGCTGTGTAATTATCCAAGGGGACCTCAACGTCACTCTAATGCAGCTGGACATTCCAGACAAAAAGAACCCAGAGGGGAACAGAAAAAAATTCCAAAACTAATAGAATTATATGGGTGGATATACCTGTGGAGGCAGGTTAATGGGTCAGAGAGAGATTACACCTTCTACTCAGCCAAATACAACAGCTACACATGAATAGACAAAACTGAAGCATATAGATGCCAAAAATACCTTATCATCCCAACAGTCCTGTCTGATCACAATGCAGTGTCAACTACCTTTAGAAAGTTAGGAGGGGGGAATAGCAGGAATGCTAATTGAGAGATGGATAGAAATATTATTAATAAAGGGTCAAATAAAAAACAAATTAAAGAAGAACTAGAAGAGTACTTCAATCAATCAATAATTTATTTGCGTAGCCTGAGGCCATTGCATGCACACATCAATACAAACAAGACATACAACACACAAGTATTCCTAGTAGTTACTTTAAATATACATATTCATATTTGGGGTACATAAATACATCATACCCAATCTCCACCAGGGATAAATTTCTATGCATTCCATTTACATCACAATTGACCCTAAACTAAGATGGTAATAAAAAACAGTGATATCACTATACCATTAAACAATTCACTAACCTGACCACTTGTTACTATAAAACTGATACAATAAAACTATCAGAACTTAATCCATCAAAGATGCATTCCTGGGACCCATATACATCACAATATGCAATTCCCAAGGCCCCTAGCCTAACACAGTGCTACAAATTCAACAACAAACTATGCTATTATAATACTAAACTATGCATTGGAAAATGGGGACTCAATTTGTGGGAATTGCCCTAACCCCCCTATTCTCATACATATAACTTATTCAGACCATCCCCCTGGACTGTTGAACAACAGCCCTACAGACATCATCCACAGCTTACAATTCATCTAGAATAGAGGGCCTCGAAAAGGAGGTCCCTAATTGAAAAGAAAGTGGGTAGCTAGCTATCTGGGGCTTAAAACAATGGGACACTGTAAACAGGTCTGACGATCCAAGGGCTTGGGGAAACCCCTTCTAGTGACTGAGGAGGCAACAGATTTTGCCTCCACTGGCATTGAGTTGCTGCATGGACTGGGCAGTGGAACCCTAAAGGTATCCACAGAAGGTAACAATGGGATAACGGGTGGGACTAGCTGGTTATCTAGGGGCTTGGCCATTGGGAAATCTACTGGAGGCTAGATAAACGAAGAAAAACCCGGGGAATCCCTAGGTAAAAAAGGATCTCCCCGGGTCTCCAACCTATCCTCCTTCTGTACCAAAGGCTTAAATTTGGGATGGATTAAAGCTCCTGGGGCTGTGAAACTCACTCTCCTTATGGGAGATTTCAATTTAGAATTTGTCTGGGCCACCGGGGTACTTAAATGGTTTGGCCCAACTAAAGAGCCACTAACTGAATGGAAATGAGGCAAAAGTGGAACAAGACCAGGTCTTCCGTACACTTGACTAATAACTCCCCCCCCAATAAGACAAAGTATTATAATGGACCCACAAACTTTTAACAATAGATGGAACATTAAAATAAACAACAATCCGCTGAATAGAATCCACATTAGGCAACCGAACAAAACTAGCAATCTGATGTGCAAAGACGGTATATCCCAAAAAATCAGAGAGATGGGAGAGATTTCTACTTTTAGAGCCCCAGTAAGAAAAATTCCCCAGAGCAAAGGGGACAATCCTGAAGGTCACAGTCATAGGCACCAACTGGAGCTTGTTCCTCTTAAGTGGGGATAATAGTCCGGAGTTCAGAAGCTGTCGTTTAATAAAGAAGAGTACTTTGAGCTCAATACTAATCCAATCCAATCCCCGGCAAATCTATGGGAGGCTGCAAAAGTGGTAATTAGGGGGAAAATAATCTCCCTGCAAGCAAAGATAATAAAAGATAAGAGGAAGCTAGTGAAGGAAACATATGCAAAGCTACAGAAACTAGAGCCACAAAATAAAGTTACACCCTCCCACCTTTTAAAACAAGAGATAATAAAGAACAGAGAAATCATTAATACTTCCGAATTAGAGAGAATAATAAACCAAATACAAAAATTCAGATGCCACTTTTTTGAGACAAATAATAAAGCGGGCAAGACCTTAGCAAGGCTGGTAAAAAGTAAACAAAGGAAAGGATATATATCAGTGATCCAAAACGCGAGGGGCAAGAGAGGAACGGACAACTTACACATACAGGAGGCCTTTATAGAATTTTACAAGGGAATATATAGCTCTCACAAACCAGAGAGGGCAAAAATCGCTTTTTTTCTAATGAACATACAACTACCTAAAGTAAGTGAAGTGCAGGGCTTCTTCCTGAATGCATCAATTTCAGAACAAGAGATGAAAGATGTGATAGCATCTTCAAAAAACAATAAAGTGGGGGGTCCAGACGGATTCCCCAATGAGTTTTATAAAGCCTTCTTACCAACTCTGGCACCTTATCTCACAGAGGTATTCATTACTATTCTGAAAGAAAAGGAGATGCCACAGGACTTTTACAAGGCCCTGGTTACCTTAATACACAAGCCCGGAAGACAGGCAGACCAATGTGGTAGATATCAGCCCATTTCCTTGCTGAATACAGACTTCAAATTGTTCTCGAAAATACTTTCCACCAGATTAAGAGCGATAATTGGTTAGTTAATTCATAAAAATCAGTCAGGATTCATCCCAGGCAGGCAAAAAAAGATAACATTAGGAAAACTATTAATATAATATATGCATTACAGAATCAAAAAAACCCAGCTATGATCATCTCTGCTGATGCAGAGAAGGCCTTCGACTTTCTGGAACCAGATTGTCTGTTCATGGTACTAGAAAAAATGGGTTTTGAGGGAAACTTTTTGAGCTGGCTAAGGGCGATTTATAGAAATCCCCAGTCAAGACTAATGATTAATGGTAAGCTCTCAGAATACTACCAGATTCAGAGAGGCCCGTTGTTGCCTCTGCTGTTTAATTTGGTCCTGGAGGCGCTTGCGAGTGCTATAAGACAAAATAGTAAAATAGCAGGAATTCAAATAGGAAAACACACGAATAAACTCTCATTATATGCAGATGACCTGCTTATCTACATAGCGGAACCTGATAAATCTCTGCCAGAACTCCTTAAAGTAATAGACCAGTTTGGGGAGATCTCAGGTTATAAAATTAATAAAGAAAAATCCTTCGCTTTGACTTTTGGTCATAGCAAAGAGCAAGAAGAGAAGTTTAAAAAGATATCCCCATTTTCTATTGCAAAATCGGGAATCAAGTACCCGATAGTCACAATCACAAAAAACGTATAAGATTTACTTTCAACCAACTTCATCCCGCTAATCTGGAAGCTAAGGGAAGAGGTTAAACTGTGGCAAAAGTTAATGGTATCTTGGCTGGGGAAGGTCAATCTGTATAAGATGATTATACTGCCAAAAATCCTGTATAGATTTATGACCTTACCTATTCACATTCCAAACTCCTTTTATGGGTTGAATGACTTGCTGATGAAGGAAATAATATGGAATGGAAAGAAGGCAAGGATTAAAAAAAACTAGCTTTGATGCACCCCAAGGAGAAGGGAGGAATTAATTTACCAGATCTAAAACTTTACCACATGGCAGAACCCCTGAGTGCTCTACCTGAGTGGTATAAGGAATCAGAGGCTCCGGAATGGGTGAGCTCAGAGGAAGCATTACTTCAGGTTAAATCCCTAAAGGACCTTATAGTGGATCAAGGCTCCATGGGAAGTGACTACAGAAGGGAACACCCTTTTGCGGGCACACTAAAAAAATACTGGGCTAAAATGCAAAAAAAGATGGGCATAGCAGGCGGACTCTCTCCATAAACAGCAATAGACTCAAGACAATCTAGAGAGCAGCACCTGGCTCCTACTCTGAGGAACGTTTTAAAAGGAAAGGGTATTGCCAGAATGCAGCGGTTGTTTTCAGCGGGGAGGTTTGTGACGCATAAAAGGCTGGAGGAGCTACTCCAAGAGAAAGTAGATCCCTTCCAATACTTACAGCTACAGAACTTTTGGACCTGCCTGCAAAAGAAAGAGAGCTTTAGTAGGGAACCTTTCAAACTGGAGGAAATTCTGTTTAAGCAGAATAAGACAGCAGGGAGGGAAGGGAAGATATATAAAGAACTTAAGAACCTATTATATGATAACTCAATAACATATATAAATAAGTGGAGTAAGGATCTAAAGATTGAACTGGGAGAAAAAGAAAGTAAAAAGATCTGGCAGCATATGAATACATGTGCATATTTGCTAGAGGTGAAGGAAACCCAGATCAAGTTGGTTTTAAGATTCTACCTGACCCCGACAAGACTTAATCACGGTACCCCTAACGAAAGAGGCTCATGCTGGAAAGGATGTGGGGAAAGAGGTGACTACCGACACTGCTGGTGGGATTGTAGTAAGGTGCAAGCCTTTTGGGGTAAAGTGTGGAAAATGGTAAATAAGGTAGCGGGGGAGATAGTACCATTCAAACCAGAGATAGCACTGCTAGGTTTATACCTGGAAGTAAGAAACAAACAGACCTATCAAAAGTCCTGTAAGATAAAGTTTCTAGCTGCTTTAAACATAATCACCAGGCATTGAAAAGGAGTTGAAGAGCTTTCAATGGCAGAATGGGTCAATAGGTTGTCGTACATGTTCACAATGGTAAAGTTACATCATAGTCTGCAAGGTAAAGTCCAAAGCTTCAAGGAAATGTGATCCCCAATCATCACAGCTTTAGAAGGAGAGGAGATGGAAAAAGAAGAATACAGGAAGCTATTCGAACTCTAATGTAGTTACCATGCTGTTTATATACATGACAGTTCTCATCTAATCAGGATAAGACTCAGAATCGGGTGGATCTCAGAAAGACTTGGAGAAGGGCCCAAACACTGAGTTGATTCCTCAAAAGAGTATTGTCATCCTGGAAAATGTTGATAGATGTACCTAATATGTTGATGTTCTTTCCATTACCTTCTTGCTGTGTAAACAATTGTTCAAGGAAACTGGAAATTTAAAATAAACATTTGAAAACTAAAAAAATAAAATAAAAAAAAGTTCTGCCCCTCCCAGCAGCACTGGCAGCAGTGCATCACCCAGGGTGGGCCAGAAGGCAGGAGGGATGGGGTGGGGAAATCCTCTGTCTGGGCGCATTTTGAGCTGGTGTGGGTGGATGATCCCAGGGAGGTTCAGTGCACTGTGTGCAGTAAGTTGGTGAAGCATGGGCAGGTGCTCACCAGTCTTGGGACAACCGCCATGGTGAAGCACCTGAAATCATGCCACAGCACTCTCCTGCTAAGGGGGAAGGTAAGGGAAGTGGATGCCAGCAAGTTCCCGACTGCAGCGACCAGTCGCCNACATGACAGAGGTGGTAGGGGCCGTGCCAGTGGAGTGGTAGCAGGCAGCAGCAGCAGCCCAAGCACATCACCATACCCCCAAACTCCAAAGGCCTGCTTTAGGGCAAAAGGCTTCAGTGGCTCAGCGTCACCTTCTGGAAGTGCCCTCCACTGCCACGCAGGGCACTGGAAGGCCTGCAGAACATGAGGTTGTGGGTGCCTCTGCTGCTGCAGGAGCAGGTGCTTCTTCTGGTATTCCTCCAGGGCCACCAATGTTCCCCATTGTCGAGGTGATACCCAGCAGTCCAGAGCTGGTGGATCCCACCCTGGCTTCTAGAAGGAGGGCCCGATCCCCAGGCAATGGCAGCAGGGAGAGGAGCAGCAGCAGCAGCAGCAGGTATAGAGGGGGGCACAGGAGGGAGAGTGACATGGTGGGAAGTCAAGCCTCAGGGTCTCAGTACTCCCCTTCATGGGACATCACAGTGACTGAGGACAGTGAGGCAGAAGAAGACATTAGTCACACAGGAGATGTCTGTAGCTGGGGTGATGGCTCCATCCTCCCAGAGCTGTGTCATCATTGCCACCAAGTTCTGCCCCTCCTGGAGGATCTACACATGTGTCAGAGCAGCTAGCTGGGACCCATCTGAGCTCTGCACCCCTAGCTCTAAAATCAAGCTGGCATATGGATTTAAAAGTTAAAAAAAACTGAGACAGCTCAGCAATGGAGGGGAGAAGTAAAAAAAAGCAGAAAATTTCACAAAGCAACATGCTAGAATGCTACTGCAAAAAAAAAAATCAGCGCGGGGCCTAGAGACGCAGAGAGCGAGGGAAGCAGGATGCAAATGGCAGCGGCACAGCATGAAACACAAGAGGAGCAGGCCTCATCTGACTCAGACTGGGAGGAAGGTGAGCAGAGATCTTTACATAGATTACACCTGGAAATGAAAAAAGAACTGAAAATAGAGATGAGGAAGATTAAGCTCTCGGTGTATGAAGGGAACAAAAAATTAGAGCAGGTGGCAAGAAGGATAGAGGTGGCTGAGGGCAGGATCTCCTCGCTAGAAGATCAATCCAGCACAGTGGCAGAACAGTTAGACAAGCTGAAAAGGGAGACTGATTTTCTCCAAAGTAAGTGTGAGGACTTGGAGAATAGATCTCGTAGGGGAAACCTAAGCATCAATGGGATCAAAGAAACAAACAGGGCAGAGAAGATTAATGATCTGATAAGGGAAATGCTAAAAGAAAATTTCCCAGAAGATACAACCCTACACCAGGCTGACATTGACAGAGCCTCAGAACTGGGCACCCAAGACAAAAAGATAATGAACTGCCACGCACCATAACAGTCAAATTTGCAAAATATCAAATGAAAGAGGAAATTCTAAAAAAAAGCAAGATTTAAAAGAAACCTAACATACAACCAGCAGGCTGTGAAGATTTTCCCTGATTACGCTGCAGAGACCATCAAGAAAGGAATGAAGTGGAATAAATACTTTGTGATTTCATGTTTCTTTGTATTAGAGTCCCAGTTAATCTTCCCAGCAAAAATGACGATTACATACAGAGGGAACAGGAAA
>QEPC01009809.1:183934-205204 GCA_003113815.1 Sphenodon punctatus | reverse complement strand
CCGTTTCTCTCCCCTCCCCCCCCCACTGTCCCGACCCAGGTCGGGGGTCTGGACCTGAATTTATTATTTTTTTTGTAAAAAAAAAATTAAAAGCCCAAACCGCGGCGGGACTGGCCCTCCCTGCCGGCCCGGCCCACTGGGAATGTTCCCGGTGGGTTGCATGGCCAATCCGCCCATGCTAATCATATCCTTTAGGTAACCCTACTCCTGTATAGCCCACAAAGCCTGGACATTAATGCTCCATTGGAGGGGAAAGCTTCCCCACCCCTGGTTTAGGCCCTCCAATTTAGTTGAGTCTCTGATGGTGGAGACAGACAGCACTTACTTTGCCAATCTGTCGCAGCTCTCAGTTCAATTAATGTTTCCTATTTAGATAGAGGAGTAGGTAGCAGAGTTTTAAGCCAGTCATCGGGTTGGAGGGTAAAGGCATTAGCTTCAGTGGCTAGAGCTTATGGACTGCAATGTTTGGCACTTAGGCAAGGAGAGAGTCAGGAAGAAAGCAGAGAGAGGCTGAGCTGCTCTCCCTTCAGTATTGTCCAGCCAGCTTGGACTCTGCCTTGGCTATGCTGTTCCTCCTTTGCACCCTGTGGATACCCAGAAGGTTTTGTCTCTGACCACAATGGGTACTTTCAGACATGATGCTAACCACCCTTTAACCACCCTTGGTGGTTATTTATGCATGTTACAGGGCTGTATTGGTGCCCTATGCAGCCCTGCAACATACATAAATAACCACCAAGGGTGGTTAAAGGGTGGTTAGCATCATGTCTGAAAGTATCCCATGATATGCATCCCTCTCCTGAGAAGCTGCTGGCTCCCAGAGTGCAGTGTGTCTTGCCCTGACTGGTGGCTACTGCTCCCAGAGTTCCTAGGAGCAAAATATGTCCCCTATTCTCTCTCCCCAAGAGAGAGGGCTTCACCCTTGTCAGAAAGAGCTCTATGAAGTATGGAAACTTGCAGACACGCACAAAAAGAAGTTGATTGAATACAAGCTATCATCTGAACTACATGGCTCTTGTCTCTCATACATTTGGGCCAACACAACAAACATTCTAAACTACAGTCATGTATTGTAAAATCTTGGAAACAAAGATCAGATACAGCCAGTATCTGTAAACCTTATGGTTTTTTTTGGTTTTAGAGTGGAGTTTTCCTACCATCCATCTGATGCATAACAGCAAGATGGCATTTCACTTTGCATATGCTTTCCCATGGAGGAACTTTTAACAAAGAACAAAGGTAGATAGTGCATTAGGGAGTACTCACTGAAACAAGAGGAAAACATTTCCTATTTAGAGAATGGAAATCCTTAAGCAAAACAAACAAGTAGTAACATGCCAGGCCACCAAGAGGTTTTTGAAGACAGAGGCAAAATGGCATATGAAGCCTTCTCCTTCCACAAAAGTTTATATAAAAACGTTTTTTAATTATTGTTGTGAACTGCCCAGAGCTGCCTGTGGCAGGTTGAGTGAGGTAAAATCTTTTTAAAATAAATAAAAATTAATTAAAATAATATTTCTGGGCTGCGCAGTGCAGCCTCTTTGAGGTTCCTTCAGATACAAGGCCTAGAGTTAACTATCCCACCTCCCCCAACCCCATCTCCAGGTCTGGCTCCATGCATTAAGCATCCAAGCTAATAAAGCCTGGTTTCTTTAAGATGGAACAATGATTGCTCAATATAAGTCAGTGGGGTTTTATGGCTATGAAAAGGGCCATATCTCCCCTCCAGATGTACCTATTGTAATGCATTTTGTGCTTCCTAATTACATTGGAACCTTCTCTACCAAATTTGGTTGGTTGGCCTGTGGGATCAAAGGTTATTAAGAGAAGGACACACACACACACACATGCATATGCAGGGTGATTACATAACCCTTGTCTCTATAGGAAACTGGACTAAAGATGGATTATTGAAGGAACATCATCAGAGCAGAGGAACTATAAGATTTCAGTACATCGGTAATCCCAACAGAGAATATACCTGGTTTATTACAAAGAGGAGGATAAACTTTCTGGCAGGTTGAAAGGATCAAATAAATGTTTATGCATTGGGCAAAGTTTAAATACAATGAATATTTGCTACAAAGGATAATAAAGAAAATAAGGATGCTATGAAGAGAAAACCAATGAAGTGTCAGCCGTAACTTCTAAAAATGATGCCTCTGTAAGGATTAGGACATTGTGCTTTTTCTTTCCCTTTGGGCTGGTTAGGAGGATTTTTATGTTTTCACTTTGCTAAGCCCTGCTGACAAAAGCACCTGTCTGCCATTCTCTTCTCTCTAAAAATTATTTCCTCGTAGAGAACCTAAAAGCATGCTGTGGGAAAAATTAGGCCACAAGTCTTTTTTGAAGTAATGCAGGAGGGGATTTTATTTTTGTGCTGTTTTTAAAAAAATATTATTATTATTATTATTATTATTATTATTATTATTATTATCTACAGTGCCTACAGCACCTTAGCATTCATATGTGATCTTCAGACTCAAGTTTGAATAATAAACCTGGGTGAGAATAATAATTTTAAAAATCCATGTGAAAAAATGCTGCAAGGATAATTGCTTTTGTGTGTGCGGGGGGGGGAGCTTTCTTTTTAAAAGATGTAGCAGGAAAAAAAACAATAGATGGTTAAAGGAAAAGAATTCATTTGTTATTAATGAGCTTCTAGTGCACTAAGAAATAAAAAGAAGGTTTTATGGGCTCAGTAAATAAATCCCATCACAGTAGCACCAGCAATATAACAAAATAGGCAAGCAAGGGGGACAAGGAAATTCAGAATTAGTTAAGAATGCCTATTGTTTTCAACTTCTAGTTATCACTGTATTAATGCTTCATTCAATAACTATTTAAATAGAGGACCAACTGCTGTGGTCCTTACATTGTATTTAAATGTTTTGAAATGCATTTAACTATCTCTCCCCCTTGAAACAACCCCCTCCCTAGTGATTGCTATTATGTATAGATGCTAGTATGCATTTATATTTGTTTATCATTTGAATCTTGGTTTCTGCTCATAGCATATAAATGTTTGATATGCCAATGACTTTTCCCCTAACAACACACTCTCGAGCGATTTCTTTCATGTGTGCACATCTTGCATTTTTTCCCAGTCTTTTTAACTGTTTTACTTTCTGGCTTTTTACATACCTGAAAGATGACCCTGTGTAGCCCAAAAAGGTTGCATACTACCACCTATAGAAGTTGGTCCAATAAAAGATCATCCAAATTATTTGGGGGGGCATCCTAAGCCCTGTGCAGTACATGCAAAGTGCATGTACACATGCACAACATGCATGCATTCCCAGCATGGGGAAGGTGGCACGTGCACAAACCACATGTAAACCATGCACATGCACATGCACAAGCCACACATGCAGGGGGTTAGGATCGGCCCCTATGTCTCTATCTTTTACATTTGGGATCAAACAGCAATTTCAGACACTCTACAAAAAAGAGAATGTTTCCTGAACCTTAAGGGAATTTATCCTATTGCTCTGGGGTGTCTGAATTTACCCGACTTCTTACTTTAAGTGAAGTGTTGGACAATATAGCACAATGAAAATATTCTACATTTCTGAAACAGTTCGTAGTCGGTCAAAATTCTAGGTAGCTACACATCCTGATGACTCTGGTTCACATACAAGACAATCTTATAATTAGCAATCAAATGAATGTCTTTATTAGGGAAGGCACACAATGATCAACCTGAACTATTACCACAAAATTCACTTTCTCAGCTCTCACCAGGTGCTATGTCATTATCTTGCTTCTAGGTTGTGGTATCATGCCAACTGAGTTTCAGAGCGGTTTGCTTCCACTTGCTTATTTAATGCGATTTAAAGAAATTTCTGATTAGCGCTGAAATGAATAGTGGGATTTGTATTCATGGATATAATTACCATTTCTAGATAGATATCTGAATATCTGAATAATAGCTTGCAAGCAAAACAGATATTTGCATATCCATGTTTTTTTTTTATTTTTATTTTTTAATTTTCTTCTGTTATCTGTTTTTCTTTGGTCATTTGCCAATTTAGTTTAGTTTTTGATTACTTATTTTGGCTACTGCACATGTACAGTAGCTGGAATTTTTATTTATTTATTTTATTTATTTGTATTTCTTAGTTGCCCCCTCATGCCCATGGCATCTCATGGTGGCTTACAACATAAAAATGAAATTAATGAATAGCCAAATAACCGAATAACCAAAATACCAACACAAAATAACGGCAATGGATATTCAACAATTATTAGATCTGAATAGCAGTTAATATTAATTTAGGTACATATGGTTAGAATTGGGTGAAATCATTGGATATGGTATTTGTTAGGATATTCATTTCAGTTCTAGTTCTGACCAATTATTTGTTAGTGTATTGAAAATGATTTGCAAAGGTATCAGTAGAAAAAAATGATTCTTTATAGCAGAAAAGGAAAATACTTTAAAATGGAATAAACAAACCTAAGTCAATGTAATATAGAACTGAAACGGGTATATAACTTGGTGCCTGCGAGTAATACCCATATTTTGGGGTACATTTTCTGGGATCTGAATCGGTACCCAACTACCTATCAAGTGCTCAGAAACCTGAATTGTCGGTGCACCCACTCCCACCTCCAAAGCAAGACAGGACACGATCTTGGATTTATATGACCTCACCCTTTATTATCCAAATTACAAACAGCCAAATAGGTGAGGGGGTGACATCGCCTATTGCGATACGGGTCCAGTATCAACCGTAAAACACAACTTCAAAGAGAGGGGGCTACAAAATACCTTCACCAGCCTCTTCAACAATAAAACATGTCTCCCCTTCGTCCAGCGTTGAGGGCGCGGCCAAAGGGGACATTGTCCGTCCGGACCTGAGTAAGGATTGAGGTGCCTGTCAGCGGGAGACCTTATAATGCCCTGCCAATTTCACTGACACCCTACTTGCAGGGAAATCAACACCCCGCGTGCAATACCCTGCACCGTGGCTTCCCCATCCCTTAATGAGATGACTCCTAACTTTCCTTATCCTACTTTAAAACAATACTGGACCCCCGCCACCACAGGACCGCTGATACCTCGAGCAGGTCCAGGCCCCCACACCTATTGTAAAACCCTTTCCAAACCTGCCTTGAGAGCTCCAAGATAAACAGCATTACCAGCCGGAGACAGGTGTACTCCATCCGCCCTAAAGTAACCCATTTGCTTATATGTAATTTGAGTATGACTAATCGTCCCACTGCCAATTGAATCTAACCATTTCCTAATCTCCCTGTTAATAGTCTTTCTGGTCTTATCTATTTTTTTAGTTAAGTCACCCTCCCCCCACTGCAATCTGCTCACTAAATCGGTCCAAATTAACCTAACTCCCTGAAAACATTGCTGAACTTCCCACAAATCATTCTTTATAACCCGAATTAACTGTACCCCTTTGAGTCCTGACAAATCGTTTTCTCTAAGGTGAATAACTAATATGTCCGACCTGTGCCATCTACCCAGGTCCCTCAACATAGGAAGCAGTTGGCACCACCTCATACGGCTCCTCCCATACCAGTTGATTATTGCCCATTCTGACAGACCCATATGGGATCCAACTGCGGAATTCCGTGCTGCCTTCACTGCCCAGCATACAAGGCTGTGCCCACATATCCAGATCCTTGCCCTCCTGGCCACGGCTTGAACTGTCAAGGGAAGGAGATGGCATGGTTAGTTAAAACATGCCCCCGGCATTCACCACACATAAGCGCGGTATGCTGATGAGCGCCAATGGCCAATTTCCTGTATCTCAGGGCCCAACATTCCCATCAGTGCAGCAAACATGGCTGCACCTATACGAAATGAATGGGAGCCATAATCCCGGTGTGAAAGATCCAATTTCACCAATGCTGCCCTGAGGACAGACATAAATTGATATCTAGTAACTGGCTTTCCATTATGGTGACAAAACAGTGGGTGCCTTACTGGGGGGCGAATAGCCAGAAACCCCTTTACTGCCAAAACCGGGCACAGTCTGACCTCCCCTGCTCATGCCAGCATAACCATCCTCCCCTTTCCCCACTGGTCCATCTTGGATACCATCAATCGCATTCTCACCTGGTGACTGTCACACTGTATGTCTCGATGGTCTATAGCCCTACCTGACCTATCCCTGGCTGACTCGGCGACCAGCTCGCTAACTCTGAAGGCACCAAAAAATGCTGCCTAAACAGTGTGGGAAACAAAGATTCCTCAAATTTGTCAAAACACACAAATGGTAACATATTTACAATTCAAATCAGTAGAGGGGGGGTGATGGGTAGCCTGTTGTATCCCGGTGCTGAGGGGTCCCGCTCCCAAGCCTCAATCAACTTACATATGAGAAAGCCACCACCAGGGGCCGGGTGGCTGGTCAGCTGGCTCATAAATCCAAGAGCTGCTATTTTTCCTGAGATAGTACTGGCAGCCAGCCCCCTTTTTCTTAATGCCTTGGTGTACTGCAGCACCTCGGCTTCGGGTATAGGGAAACCCATGGCCCAACTGCGCTGTGCCCGAAAAGACTGAAAAACCTGAAAGGCTGCGTGGTACGCTGCCCTGGTACGCTCTGCCGAGGAACCCTGAACCAAGGAACTTAACTCTAGGATCCAAGGTTCCACAGCTCATCCGGCATGGGTTCTGGGTTCATGTTGGCCTGTGGTGCGAGCACGTGGAAACGCTCCATCTGGAAAAGAGAGACAACATCCGCAATCTCGTTCTCGAGTCCAGGAACGTGTCTCACGTGGAACAGAATGTTATGTTCCAGACATACCAGGACCAGGGACCTAACCAAACCCATGACCCTCTGGGACTGGGATGTCAATGAATTAATTATATGAACTACCGCCTGATTATCACACCAAAAGAGAACTACTTTGTTGGCCAGTTTGCGGTACTACAACCTGATCGCTACCACAATGGGGAACAGTTCAAGGAAAGTGAGATCTCTTGTGACGCCGGTCTCGACCCACCCCGGTGACCATGCAGCCGCACACCACTGGTGCTGAAAATACATCCCAAATCCATGTGCCCCAGTCGCATCAGAAAGGACCTGTAGCTCGGAGTCCAACATAACACATCGCCTCCAAACCAATACCCCATTGAACTGTTCCAGAAATGTTAGCCACACTCTAAGATCCTCCTGCATTTCCTTGGACACACTGATGAGATAATGAGGCGACAGGTCCCCCGCCAACCTCCCATATAAGCGGGACAAAAATGCCCTACCCGGTGCTACCACCCTGCAAGCAAAGTTCAGGCTGCCAAAGAGCGACTGAAGCTGCCTGACCATCACCTTGGTGGCTGACACACATTCAATGATTTTCTGTCTCATCGCAAGTACCTTATCCCTGGGTAAACGGGAAACCCCAAGAGTGGAGTCCAACTCAATCTCTAAGTAAGTGAGCACTGTGGACGGACCCTCTGTCTTTTCGGGTGCCAAGGGGATACCCAAATGCCTAGTTATTCGTTCAAACAGTTTGACCAATTCCCGGCATTCAGTCGCATCAGGGCTCCCAACGAAGAGTAAGTCATTGAGGTATTTGGTAATACCTCCATCACTTGCCTCCTTACGTACAATCCAAGCCACAAGGGAGCTGAAGCGCTCAAATGCCAAGCACGATATCGAGCACCCCATAGGCATGGCCTTGTCGTAGTAGTATTTCCACTGAAATTGAAAGCGCAATAAGTGATAGCTGTCTGGATGAACTGGCAAAAGGCAGAATGCTGATTTAATATCGCACTTTGACATCAATACCCTGGTGCCAAACTGCTTGATCAGCTCCACCGCCACGTCAAATGATGCATAGTGTACTGTTTTCAGGTCTTTGGGTATCCCCTCGTTCACAGAGCGGCCACGAGGATACCAATGGTGGTAGATTATGTTGAACTGCCCAGGGGCTTTCTTTGGTACCACTCCCAACGGGTAGAAGTCCATTCCCATCAATGGCAGTGCATCAAAAGGGCCCGCCACTCTACCTTCCTTCACCTCCTTTTGTATCTTTTCCACCACCACACCCTCCATGCCCACTACAGACCTCAAATTGGGTGTCACTCTGCCTGGTGGGAGCACCCTCACTGGTATGCTAAATCCTTCCTTAAACCCACTCACCACATAGCCCACCTCTTCCTTGTAAAGGTGCATGAGCAAGGCTACTGCCAGCCTATCGACTCTCACCGGTGTTGCTAGTTTTCCCCGCTCCACCACCACCTGAGCTCCCTTGAGCCCCTTTGGGGGCACCCCTGCACCGATCTTTCCCTTTGCCCAAGGTTTAGGCCGAGGGCAGGAAGCCTCCGGATGGAACCCTCCACAGGAGGGGCACGTGTGCTGAAACCTGCAAGTGGGATGAGTACACACACATGACCTGGAAAATTCCCAGCATTGCCCCATGCTCCCTGAAGTCACCTGCCTGCCCCCCACCCTGCCTGGGTCATTCAGAGGGACAACAGTCCCTTTTGCTAAGAGGTGGCCACTATCTGTCTTCGGGGCCCCTTTTGAATCACTCATGCATGTCAACCATAAGTCTTGTGCAGGGATGTTCCACCGGAGACCCGGCTTAACTGAAGCCTGGTGCCTAAAAGCATCTTCATACTGGAGCGACGTCCCCAGCGGCCCAATTTCATATGCACGTCAGATGATCTCTGCATATTTGAGGAGTACCGTGCCTTTTTTCTGAGAACATTTCCAATTGCACACCATGATATCTGGTGTATTCAGCTGTCCAGTTGGCTCAGTTTCTGTCAGCTTTTGGGCGCTTATACCTCTCCTTCTCCTTCTTTTCGTCTTCCTCACCCGGATCCACTATAGGGTCGCTGAAGAGGAGGGCAAAAATATCTACGTATTCTCCCCTCCAAATCTTCTCTCTCATGACAGGTAATAGGTGTTCCCCTATGGGGTCTGATAAATCCACAAAACTTCCCCCGGTGGGGGCGGGCTGGCATGACAAACTGAGCCCCACGCATGGCGGAAGCCAGGCTGTCAGGGGTACCTGCCCCAGGCCACCCACCCAGGGGGTACACTATTCTCCCGCTCTCAGATTACCTGCCCCCCTGTCTGCATACCAGGCCCCTGGGCCATAGATGGCCACCCATGTATTCCTGTGACCTCTGTACCTGCCCCCCCGGTTGGGGCACACTCCCATTGCCCTGTTCAAGCTGTGTCCCTAGAACACCACTGGCTTGATTAAGAGTGCTCCTCTGCCCACTATTGGGTCCGGACACTCCATGGCACCCACCGAGCTGCCCGGCCCTAAGGGAGGCCGGTCCATGGATGGCAGGACACCAAACCTACAAGGCCTGTTGGGCCTGTACTTACCCAGTAATGGGGAAAGGCCCACCATAACCCCAGGCCACCTACGCTGCTCCTTGTGCGATTGTACCCCGTGGGACAGGGGCTGTCACCTGTACCCAGCCCCCATTCCACCATAAATACTGCTGATGTTTCCTTCCAAAAGGGAGCCTGCTTAACCCAATGCTCTGAGCCCCAGACCACCCTTCCCCCACCACACTGGAACTGCTAGTGCCATACGCTCTGACACCTCCCATTGGGGGAGAAAGACTAGTCTGAACCGTGGGTCCCCCTATTCCCCCCATCTGCCTACCTTGTACTGGCACGCTGTATTGTTGTGACCACTGGCCATCCCGGTCCCTATCTGCAAGTGCATGCTCCAGGGCCTCTATCCTTGCTAGCAGGTGCAAATCCTCACTGCTGCCTCGGGTCCCTTCTGGTACCTGAAATTATCTTGCAAAGGGGGTGGGGACCCCCCCATGCTGAGACAACTCCTCTGCCTCCATGCCTCCCTAGGTGCACCTTTCACCCCCTTCTTTCTCCTGCTCAGTCCGGGTATCTCTTTGAGGTGCCCTAGGCGCCCTGCCCCCTGACTGCCACCCTGGTGTCTCATCATCTACAAAATGGGCAGGGGGGCCTGCCTGCCGGACACTCCTCCTAAGCCCCCTTTCAGCAGTGGGGAAAGAGGTATCTGCCCCAGTGTGCTGCTCAGTCTCCCCATGGGCCTGCCCCTTTCTGTCCCTTCTATCCCTCTTTTCTGGGCTTGCCACTCATGGAGGCTTTTGCCCCCGCACGACTCCCCCCTTCCTTTGCCCGTTTCTGGGCTGCCTTGGTCTTCTGGACCTTCTGGGCCCATGCCTCAGTCCCACCCCTGGGGCCACGTATACACACACGCGCCATCCCTTCACCTCTTTGCCCCTTCACCTGCTGGCCCCTCCTTGCTCCTCGTTGCTCCCCTCGAGGAGTCCTCTGCACCAGGCCGCTTCCCGGGTCTCACTCCAAACCCTCCCGAGACTCGCGCAGTCTGTTCTTCATTCCCCACTCCTCCTGGAATGAGCGGGGAATGCCTCTATCATTGCCGATTGCCCCCACGTGATACAGGGGGCCAGTCAGTCACTGTGCTTCTTCGCACCAGCAGCAAGGGTTGCCATGGCAACCCTTGCAAACTTTCCTAATGACACAACCAAAAAAACCCAGTGCAACCACCACAAGGAGCAGCGGCTTGCACCATCTAGTCCGCTTGTCAGGGAGGGAGAGAGAGGCGGGGGCGCGACAACCCCCACCGCCTGCATTCACGGCAGAGGGTAATTTTGGTTACCGATTTTTCAAGTACCTGAAATTACCCCCAAACCCAAAATAATACCCAAGAAAATCCCCAAACCTGGGATGAAATAGGGACAAAACCTGGTATTTCTTTCTACCACTAGATGGCATTTTGATATTGTGGGTACCCTATCAAAAACCAGTACAGATACCAAAAGTACCTGAATAACCAGTTCTGATAACTAGTTTGATTCGGTTATCAGAAATTTGACATATACACCCATTTTTTGTGGGTACTCATTACTTGCTAGTAGCACACATTTCCATTGAATCTTTATGGCCTTTTTTACAGGGATGGAGGTGGGTGGGGGATGGGTGTTTAGCCACAGTGAGTGGAGATGGGCATGTGTCCTTTATATGGACACCCACCTACCTCCACCCACCTTTACCCATCTTTGCCAACAGAGCATCCTCCAATTTTCTGGAGGGCTCTATGGGTGAAGGTGGGTGGAGATTGGTGTGTGATGGGTTTAGGTGGATGTTGCACAGGAGCCCGCATGCACCTCCACCCTTCCCGCTTGGTGTTCACACGGGCAAACACCGAGATAACACCCATCCCCCCACCCACTGCCGGCCGTATACATGGACAAGCCCCTCGCACACCTGCCCAAACACTGAGCACGGGGGAGGGGGCATCCGTGTAAAAATGGCCTACGTCTTGAATTTCCATGTGCAGTAAGAGAAATTTAGGCCCTTAAGACAAGCTCTACTAGTTTGCTTTCGATAATTCCTAGAATCCATATTTTCTTTTACAGAAAGTAAGCACAGCAAACCAGTATCTTGTTAAGGAAGATAATGGTAAACTACTAAACTGCATCCTGAACATTACAAAATGGGTTTACTTTGCTCAAAGAACTTTAATGGAAAGTAACACTGCCTTTCCTAATCCTGAACTTGATTATTATTATTTTTCAATTAACCTGTTCAGATGTGACAATCCTCCAGTGATGGTAGGAGCAGCTGAGCAAAATGTAAAAGAGAAATAGACTTTAATGTAGGCTTCTAGCAATAGATGTAGTTTGTTCCTTTTCAATTCTTTGCCATTTTTTGTTATCCTGAAATTGTGTAATACAATTTGTAATCAGTCCTGAAGCCATTTGTCCGTTTGCCTGAACACTTGGCTTATTTTGTACTTGCTTCCTCTGCTCTGTCAGTAGGACCGGTGCAAAGACTTTTGTTGCCCTAGGCAAACCCCTGCACATGTGCCTCTTGTGTAACCTGTGCACATATTGTGTACCTCACATGCAATCCATGTTCACATCATGCACAACCCCCACGTGCACACAGTTAGTGCACAACATGCACATGCACATGCACATGCACAGCCTGATCTCGGGCACTGAGGGGTTGGTTGCCCTCCTGCCTCCCAGCCCCGAGGTTACAAGCAGTGGCAGTTGGATCAGGGACTGGAGAGGCACCCCTTCTACTTGCAGGAGAAGTGGCAGCAACAGCTGGATCAGGAGCAGGAGAGATGGCAGCGGAAGCTAGATCAGAGGTGGAGTCCTCTAGGGGGCACCACTCCCACCACCAATGCAGTGCAGAGCATATTGCCAAGGCCACCTAGGTCAGCAAGTTGAAGGGGGCACCTCTCCTGTGCCATCAAACGCAGAGCTTATCACCGGTGGTGACAGCGGGGCAGCTGTAAAAACATGAGAGAAATGGGCCTTCACCCAAAGAGGTAACTGTCAAGCACAGGTAATAGACTAGCTCAGAAACAAAGAATCCAAGAAAAGACAACAGGGGCTTGAGATGGGTGGATTGGTCATTATCAAAAGGCATCATGGAAGAACTATGTTTCAAAGAGGAACTTGTTTGTGAAAGGAGATACAAAGAGAAGTGGGAATTTGAGAAACAGGAAAGGAATAGAGAAGATAAAAACAAAACTAGAGGAAAGAAATTTGGACAAGGAACTAGAAAATAACAACCTGACTGAAGGGTGGACCTGACTGAAGACAATAGCACTCCCCATATCAAAGGTCTATAAATTTGGCCCTTATTACAGCTTCCAGCTCTATAAGTTCAGCCTACCTTCACCACCAAATACAGTTCCCAAACTCAATTCGCTTTAATAATAATAATAATAATAATTAATAATTAATAATAATTTATTAAATTTTGATCTTTCTATTTATTTAGTTTCTCATTACGCAAAACTGGGGTCACATTTTTATGCATTTCCCTACAAAAATACTCATTAGAATTTCACTTTTAAAAAAAAATCCAGCTGACTTCTTGTCATCCCAACAACTCGTTACTGCAATCTGGGTGGCAGAATTCCTATTTTTGTTCTCAGAGCCAGGTCTCAGAGTTGGCATGTAAGTTGCAAACCCATGTTTTTAATCCATAAAATGTTCATATTTGACATGGAATCACAGAGGCACCATAAACATGAGCATTTTTCCTGCCCAACAAAATTTCCAGTCACTTCTGATTGCAGCTGTATATGAAATTATTTTCAGATTTCTACCCCCACTCCCCAAGTAACAGGACTGTATATGACCTTAAAATAAACAATCCTCACACCAGTTATGAGCAGGACAAAAACAAATTATAATTCCCAAATCTAAAGCAATAACAAAGACTGTTTTTAGACCAATGCCTGTCTGTGTAGAGGCAGACCAAAGTGGGGTGAGGCAGAGCAGGAGCAAAGCAGATGCCCCTGCTGTGGGTCAGCTCTGCTCCTTTTGCTCTGGAACATCCCGGAGTACTGTGAACAGAGTGGACCACCCAAACTCAGAGCACTGCTTGAGGGCCAAGCAGCAATCCATCTAAAGGATGGCTGACCAATGCTGCTCTGCTCCCAGCTATGGGTTGCCTTGGCAACATGGTGTGAAGCAGTCTAGAGAAGCTGCCAAACCACCCACAGCTCTACAGCAAGAGGGAGTGGGTGAACGAGCAGATTGTGGAAAGTGGTCACAGGAGTGGGCTTTATTTAAGCCTGCCAGTGCTGGATCAGACCTTGGGTGGTCCCTTCAGAGCAGACCCAGGGGTGGTCAAGCCCAGGTCTGTCTAAAAACAAACAAAGACAAAGCTAATAAAGAGTAGCCTATAACCACTACAATGAGTGGAATATGGAGGGCTGGAGACATAATTTCATTCCTACTTCCTCTCTAGGGTTAACACTGGATGACTCTGTATGTTTCACTAACCACAAAAGAAATCAGTCTCATGGTACTTGCTATAACTTCATTGCATGATTGGGCAGTACATTCATACTGTCCTGTTTTTATGCTACCACCCTACGGGCTTTGGCCAAAAGGTAGATGTATGGTTGTAGCAGAGTGGTGTGGGAGAGTTATTGCAGGATGAGGCCCACAGTGGGTTTGGACTCTACTACTGAATCATCAGAAAAAGGGTTACTCCAGTGTCCTGTAGGAAGACACCATGTGACCAGATGTGGGCTGGTCATATGACTCTGACTGGGGCTTAAAAAGGAGACTACAAGCCCAGCCAGTCATAGTAAGAAAGAGCTATCAGGTTAACTGAAGACACTCTAACTGGGAGACCTGGCCCCGCCCAAGGAAGATCAAGGGGTTCAGGAAGGCCCTAAATGGAAAGGCCTTAGTGTACCCAGGCCCTGCTAAGGAGTAAGAATTGCCCTGTCTGAAAGCAGGGCAACCCCTAGTGTCTGAGTGAGAGTCAGGCTAGGGAAAAAAGTAGGGATGTGTGAACGCGCTTCGGAAGTTTGGGGTTCAGCTGAAACTCAGAGTGTTCGGCCCCTTCTCAAATACCCTGAATCTGAACCGACCCCTGCCTGAACCGACCTAAAAAGTTCAGGTTCCGAACACGTTTGAGAGGGGGGCTGGGGGCAGGGATGAACATGGTTTTCTCTCCTCCCTCCAGGCTGCGTGGGTGGAAGGGATGCCAGAGAGTACCTCCTCCCCACCCTGCTGAGCCTGGGAATTATATTTTTTAACCCCTCGACCCCAGGGATCGCCCTACCTGGTAGTGCTTGGGCTCCAGCCCTGGGTCTGGTGGTGGCAGCGGCGGCAGCAGCAGCAGCAGCAGCAGCAACAGAAGCAGTGACAGGTCCAGCGGTGGGATGCTCCAGAGCACTTCAAGTCACTACTAGGTCTTTTGGGTCAAACCGGAAGGCCTAGTAGCATCCTGAAGCGCTCTGGAGTGCTGCTGCTGCCGGACCCACCATCACTGCCACCGCCGCTGGTGGACCCGGACCCCAACCTACCTGGTGGTGCCAGGTTCCTGGACTTGGGTCCAGTGGTGGCAGGTCAGGTGGTGGCGGTGCTCCGGAGTGCTTCAGGCCGCTACTAAGCCTTCTGGTTTGACCCGGCTTGAAGTGCTCCAGAGTGCTGTCACCACCAGACTCACTGCCGCTGCCACCACTGGACCCAGGGCTGGAGCCCCAGTACCACCAGGTAGGGTGATTCCTGGGGTGGGGTGGGGTTAAAAATTCCCAGGCTCGGCAGGGTGGGGAAGGTGCTCCCCGGCACCCCTTCCACTCGCGCAGCCTGGAGGGGGGAGGGAAAACCGCCCCCTCCCCACCCGAACAGGTTCGGCCCCCCTGAACGGGCTTCAGCCCAAAGGGGCAGAACCAAATGTTTTTGGCTTCGACCAAACCCCCGGGAGGTTGCACATCCCTAGAAAAAAAAAGATGAAAGCCTGATGGAAGTTATAAGTATGACACTAGCAATAAACCTGGGAGTAAGCTAGTGTGATTGTAGGATTCGCCTGGGGGTGGGGGGGTGGATGAGCTGGTAATCTCAGGGTGCCTGGGGGCTAATGGGAGAAGAGTTGCCAGGGAGCACCTAGCTGAAAGTAGGGCAAGTCCTAGGCCTTAGTGAGAGTCTGAATAGGGAAAAATAAATATCTGGTAGCCTGCCAGAAGGTAGGGGGCTGAGACTAGCAGTATGTGGAAGAACCAGATAGTTCTTGGGGCCAACTGTGGTTTAAATGGAGCCCACTGCTGCCACTGTTGGCAGTCCACCCACATGCCCCCCTCTCCCTTGCCATAGAGCAGCTGGAAGATTGACAGCTGCGCTAGACTGCTACCCGCCACTCTATGGCCATTGCTGGGGCAAGCCACAGCCAGGACTAGAGCTGCAGTGGGACCCGAAGGAGCAAGAGCTAGTTGCTCCTGTGTGTCAAGGAGCCAGAGATAGCTATGGCTGAATCACCACCGTGGGAGGCTAGGATTGGGACCCCCAAGTTACCAGGGCAGTAGCAAGCACCACAGTTGACTCTAGGGAAGAATGCCTAGCAGGGCAGCAGGCTGAGTACACTAGTGCAAGGATTGGGGGAACTTTATGGGATGATACCCCTGTCACACAATGATAAAGAGTTGGAGAAACCACGTTGGGCCTGAATGAGAGAATGCAAGGGGAATCATGGAGTTTGCAGATAAGATCCATACCTCTAGAAGTGTGCCAATGAACTAACTGTGTAAGAACTGTACTCCTCAGGCAGAGACCTGAGGGAGAATCACCATAGACAGAGGGTCATGGATGGAGACCTGTACTGGAAGCTAATACCCCAAACAAGAAGACATCTGTACAGAATGACCATGGTATGACATAAGTGCAATGAACAACACCTTCCCTGAGACAGAGAACAGCCACAGCAACTGAAACATAGAAGCAGCTGCCAGCAAAAATGTGAATCGGGCATTTCCTACAAGGATTAATTGATTGATTGATTGAAAACATTTTCGACCCTTCCCCTCCTGCCACAGGCAGATCCGGGCAGCTTACGAATACTAAAAACATGAATTAAAACAGCATAAAAGAGGGAGGGGGATCACATGCCACCCCACCATGCCCAACCCCCAACCTTATGTTCAGACTGGACTGGCCATCTCTTACAGTGGCAATGTAAATAGGTGAAGCCCAAAAACTTGGCTGGTAAAAGTGACAAGAAAAACTTCCTGCTACATGGCAAACTTCCCAGCTGGTGAAATTGACAAGGCAAAGCTCTGCTCTGGTAAAAACAAACAAACAAACAACAACATAAAAAAAAACCTCTGCAAATCCTATTGGGTGGCAGTGAACAGATTTTTATTGCACATGGTGTTTTTGGTTGCTCTGTGGGTCTTCTGATGAGTTCCCTGGATTTGTTCCAGTCAACAAACCCATGTTCCTTTTGTGACTAGCTTCCCTACTTGCTTGAATAATCATAATGCTTGCCCCCATGTTAGGCATCTGGAACAGTGGCAAGCATTACATGAACGGACATCCACAAAAAAAATGTCCCATCTTTCCCCCAACCCCATGATGCAGTCATAATGGGTTTTTTCAGATAGACGTGGGGGTTCCCACCACCGGAGCTGCTCCCCTGCGTCTTCCTGCTCCCAACCCTGCCTGGGTCCTGATCAGATGGCCCCAGCAGGTCCCTCGGTCCACGATCCACAGACGCAGTGCTCCCTCCCTCACAACATAGAGTTGCAAGCTAGAGCATCCGCAATGCTGTGGTGTTGCTTGGGCCAATTGACAGCTGGAAGTAGAACAGCAGCATTATTTATTTATTTAATTTTATTTTAATTTAATTTATTTCTATGCATTTATTGGCTGCCCCCTCATGCCCACGGCATCCTGGGGCAGCTCACAACAGATAAAATACAATAAATCTCATAAAAACATCACAAAATAAAAATAATTAAAAAGAGTGTTCCCCCAACCTTTACTATAAATCTCCCCCCCCAAGCCCCCAATCTATACTACCCTCCCACCCACCCCCTCCGAAGGCCTGGGTGAACAGCCAGGTCTTGCACGTTTGATGAAATGCAATCAGACCCACGGCCAGGTGAGCTTCCTCCAGGAGGGAGTTCCAAAGTCACAGCCTGGCCACCGAGAATGCCCTCTCCATTGTGACCCCCCGTTTAACATGGGGGACCTCCAATAAGGTGCCCACGGAAGACCGCAGGGATAGCCCAAGGTGCGGAAGGCGAGGCGGTCCCCAAGGTATGAGGGGCCCAGACCATGCATGGCTTTATAGATCAACAGCAACACCTTGAATCTGGCTCAGTACGCTATAGACACCCAGTGCAGAGTGCGGACCACAGGTGTTATATGCTCCTGTCGCCTAATCCCTGTGAGTAGACAGGTCGCCGCATTCTGCACCAGCTGTAGCCTCTGAACCAAAACCAAGGGAAACCCCACGTAGAGCACATTGTAGTAGTCCAACCTTGAGGTGATGAAGGCATGAATAAGAGTGGCCAGGTCGGACCCGGAAATGTATGGGAGCAGCCTCCGTACTAGATACAGCTGGCGGAAGCTGGCTTTAGCCACCACCTCCACTTGCCGATCCAGATGGAGGCCCGAATCCAAAACCATGCCCAGACTCTGAACCTGTTGGGCTACAGGAGGGCAGACTCCACCTATCAGAGGAGCTGGTACCTCCCTCGCCTTACCCATCTTATCAGGA
Organism: Sphenodon punctatus; assembly: GCA_003113815.1. Classification (NCBI taxonomy): domain Eukaryota; kingdom Metazoa; phylum Chordata; class Lepidosauria; order Sphenodontia; family Sphenodontidae; genus Sphenodon; species Sphenodon punctatus. The sequence continues at coordinate 187,220 of QEPC01009809.1, read as the reverse complement.
TTGAGCTTCAGTCTGCTCTGCTGCTGCATCCAATCCACCATGGCCTGCAAACATTGGGAAAGCAACGAGATGGCAGGGCCTGGATCGGTTGATAAAGAGAGGTACAGCTGAGTGTCATCAGCATACTGGTGACACCGCACGCTGAACCCTCTCACAATCTCCCCATGGGGCTGCATATACACATTAAATAAAAGCGGAGACAGGATCGGACCCTGCGGAATGCCACAGGTCAAGGCCTGGGGACTCAATGTTTCAGCTCCCAGCACCACCCACTGGCTTCTCCCCGAGAGAAATGAGCGGAACCACCCAAGGACAGTCCCGTCCAGACCCCCCAGGTCTCGCAGCCATCTCATCAGCAGCCCATGTTGCACGCTGTCAAAAGGGGCCGAGAGATCTAGCAGGATCAAGAATGTAGAACATCCTGCATCCATCTCCCAAAGGAGATCATCCACCAAAGCCACCATCGCCGTCTCGGTACCATAGCCAGGGCAGAATCCAGACTGAAAAGGGTCAAGGAAACCGATACTGTCCAGATGCACCTGGAGTTGCAGAGCCACTGCCCATTCAATAACCTTCCCTAAAAAGGCAAGATTAGCCACAGGGCAGTAACTGCGAGTGCGTCCACATCCAGTGAAGGCTTCTTCAGCAGGGGGTGCACCACAGCTTCCTTGAGACTGGGCGACAACCTCCCCTGACGAAGGGACGCATTAACCACCCTCGCCAGAACCGACCCCAATGTCTCCCTGGAGGCTTTCACCAGCCAGGACAAGCATGGATCTAGTTCACAACCTGTGGCTCGAACAGACCCCAGGACATCCATTGCATCGGCCGGCATCACTTCCTGAAACACCTCCCAGAAAGATTGACGAGACAGTGCCTCCATAACCTCATGCTCCTCACCTACTGCATCCAACCTGGGCCCATACATTAGACAAACCACTGTTCTGCTTTGAGTCAGAGCTCCAGGTTTGGTCAGCTTGCTCCACCGGCGGTGCTCCAGGATGGTCTGGAGAGCTGCCAGAAAGGCTGTCGTAGCTCTGCCTGCACATATGGAAGAGCACCTTTGATGGACGGGCCACCCATGGGTGAAGCAGGCTGGCATTGCCAGCACCAAAGCAGCCTGTCTAGCTAAAAACACCCAATGACATTAACCAAGGATGAGAGATGAGACTTCACAATAGGGATGTGTGAACAGAACGCGGTTCGGATGTTCAAATGTTAGGTTGTTCAGTTCGAAACCCGAGTTCAGGTTCGGTGGTTCGGTTCGGTGGAGTTTGGTTTGTCTTGGCTGAACATCCGAAAATAGAGCTATTGATACCGATACCGAAATCGAATATTTTTTTTCAGTATCAGTTTCATTTTGCCCTGAAACCACCCCTGGTCTCCACCCCTGGTGCCAGGAAGTCTGCTCCTCAGCTGCCTCCCCCTTCCAAACACATTTTTCCCACCCAAAGCCCCGTTTTTCCCGCCCCGAACTCATCCGAACTTTTCCGAACTGTTCGGCCGTTCGAACGTTTGGTTCAGATGTTCCATTTGGTCATCTGAACAGGCCGAGTTCGACTTGAACTCTGAACATACGAACCGCGTTCGCACATCCCTACTTCATAAGGCTGAATTAGACGCAGCTAGAACATAGGCCATAGAAAGATAAAGTTACAATGACATTTTTGCAGTGTTACCTGGCTTCTCTTCTGTATCCTACACAGATATAACATACACACGCACATTTAAAAAAAAAAAAAATTAAGAAAAAAAATCTACCTTTGATGACCACCCCCCCAAACATTAGCGAATGGCTAAGCACCAGTGTAGCACCATGCTGATAAACTTTTCAAGGATACTTATTAAACCAAATTCAGAAACTGAAAACCCATACAAATATTACTACAAGTAGTATTTAACAAATCAAAAACATTTTAGTTGTTTGGACACCAATATTATAAAACTATCAAGGTGACCTGGATATACCCAAATACCCATTTATTTCGCTTCTGGCTTCCCTTCCCCTTTTATGAGTCTGAGGACATTACATCTCATATATCCTTTTTTGTTGTTGTTAAAAACAGGACTATAAACTGAATAATGCAAGTGAAGCAGGTTGTTGTGGTTACATTCTCCTTGTCCAATTGGAGCCTTGTATTTAGATTTCTTTAGTGCTTGATTAATGTATTGTCAAGGTTGAAGTCACATTGTTTGTGATTCTTATGCCCAACATCATGAATCATGCTTCATGATAAAATGTATGCATCCTGGCACTGTTTCTCTTTGTTTGGCTTGAACAGACTATGGGTGCTAAAGTATTTACCTAAGTACAGTATAAATCTTAGCGTACTGCAGTAAATGCAAAGAGCTTATGTGCAAATAGTTACATTTGTGACATCAGGTGAGCATCTGAATATAATGGTAACAGAACTTAAATTGTCTCTTGGTCTTGCCTGATTTAGACATAAATGTATAGGTAAGCACAGAATACACACATTTCTAACTAATTCCTGGGCTAATGAGTTTCCAAAATAGGGAGATTTTATGTTCCTCATTTTTTCTGGACAGTGCTTTCTATGTTCACTTACTGAGCAGATATATTCTTTGAGAAGGTCCATTATTTCAGCTGTTACAAAGTAAACTAAATGATCTGCTTCAGGAAAGTTTGGCATGTCATTGGGTATTTTCAGACGTTACGAGATCACGCTCAACCACAGTGAACCACGCTCAACCCCACGGCGGGGCCAAAGGGCGCTGAACGTCTGTTCAGCGCACGCCAGATGTTCACCATGCTGAATACGCACATGGGGCCAATTTCAACCACGCTTCCTGGGCTAGCCGGGGGAATATCCCGGGAAACGTGGTCAAACGGACCCCCACTGGGAACCAAGGAAAAGTAACATCTGGACACCAATCCCCACGCGGAACCAAACGAAACGAGCCCCAGCAGGGGACAAGGCACGCAGAGTCACTGCCGGGCAACCAGCAACAACACAAACACCGGAGGGAGAGTTAAAGTGAAATCAGCAGCAAGCAAGCATGGCAGGATGGAGCGAGGAGGGAGGCAGAAGAGAGCGGAGGCAGAGACGGCGACAGTGGCAGGGCAGGAGGCGGAGGAGGTGGAGGCAGGGGCAGAGATGCAGGTGGAGGGGGCACAGGCAGTGGAGGGGGGCACACGGGTGCACCTGACCAGGGAGGCGGCCCAGGCAGAACACCCACAGCTGCAGCCAGGTCACGATGCCCCGGGGACAGCGGCCGGAACGGGCCCAGAGGAGGCACCCAGGAAAAGGGTAAGGGGTAACAA
>QEPC01009809.1:157690-170012 GCA_003113815.1 Sphenodon punctatus | reverse complement strand
TGAGTCTGTACAGTGCATAACACAAGGTTTCAGTTTATGGTTTAAGTTTCATTTCATTACAAAAGTGAAATGAAACTTAAAGCAATCTAAAAATCCTACTCAACACCTGCTGTTCAGGAACAGTGACTAGCTCAGAAGGTGTTGGGAAGTGGGGAGGCAGATAATTAGTTTTGTTTCTTTCAAGCCTCTCCACCCCTGGTGCCTGGAAGTCTGCTCCTCAGTGACTGACACCTCCCTATAATGTTTGACCTTCCAGTGAACCTTTTTTTGCCACCCGAACTCATCCAAACACGATCCGAACTGACCGAACTGTTCGGCCATTTCGCCGTTCGGTGTTTGGTTTGTTCGGTATGTTCGCGTTCGGGTTCAGGTTTGAGTTCGGTCGTCCGAACAGTTCGAGTTCGGGTGGAACTCTGAACTTCCGAACCGCGTTCGCCCATCCCTAAAGATTTTGTTAGCCAAAGTCATTGGCCCGACAGCTCCCAGGTGTCCACTCCCCGAGCATAGGCAATGCAGGACTCCATGGTTCACAGATGACCTGCGCCAGCTGAAGCAGGAGGGGAGATGGTTAGTGTGATGGTTTCACTGAACGTGTATTGAAGCTGACCAGTTGCAGCATAGAGCTGCTTTTAAAGCCTATACCATGGCTATGCAGGCAGAAAAGAGGAGCTTCTTGCTGCTCTGATATCATCCATAAAGTTCCATTCAGCTGAGTTTTTCTGGGTGGTGAAGGGACTGGTCAGTCTGGCCTCTCTTCACCTGGAACCAGAGTCTTCCAGTGCTCGCTGTGACCAGTTTATTGACTATTCTGCAGATAAAATCACCCTGATCCACCACCATTTGGACACTGCATTTGATGCAGTAGGTGTACCTGAAACTGAGCTGCCATTGGGCAGGAGGGTGTGGGTTACAATTAAATAAATAAATAAATAAATAAATAAATAACAGTAAATGGTAAATTGAGAAAAATACTTGACCAAGATCTTGAACCATTACTGAGATTGTCCTGAGATCTTGGTAACGATTCTCAATTTTCATGAGAAAAAAATGTATTCTAATTTCAGTCTAGCTGGGAGTGCACTCTGGATAATCTGGACTTTGACAGGGAGGTGAACCTAGAACAATGAAGTGTATGAGTAGGATCCTTTAGCAAGAAGGCAGAGCATGGGGGATACAGGTTAATGTGTGACAGACCTGGATGGTGGTGTCATTTTGTCCTGGAAGAAGAGTAGTCTGACATAGACTGTACCAAGGACACTCAGAAGAAGAAATTGTGATCCAGATCCAGAGAAATGTTAGCACAACAGACCTGCTTCAGAGGCTAAAAAGAGGATGCCTGTTTTGTACTTCAGGAATGGTAGTGCCTCAAGGGTGTGATTGCCGTGCCAGAATTTGACACTTCAGTTGACATGATGTTACTCACATTCATTAAATTGGATACCTTAGGGAAAGCGTAAGGACCCTTGTCCTTCCAGCTTTCTACTATGAAAAATAGTGCAAGCTCTATGGGCTGAATAGAAGTTGAGGTCAGGACTGCTCCACATCGATCCATGTCATGCCCCCATCCTGTCTCCTTGAGTGCATGCCCTCGTTTCTGATTCCTTCCTGTAAGCTCACTTTTTCAATGCTTGGGAGGGGGTAAGGACTGGTTCTACAGGCCAGATCCAGGAACTGGAAAAGGGCCAAATAAAAAACAGCTGCAGGGCAGATTTGGCCCAGGGGCTAGTAGTATCATCCCCACCCCTGCCTTGCATATACCTCCATCTACTCACTTGCATCTTGATATAATAGTCCTAGTTCTGTTCCGCAATTGGACTGCTGAAATGCATTGCACACTTTGATTGTGTCCTTCCTTTTATTCTTGTTGTTGTTACTGAAAGCAGTTCACTCAGAAATAAACTCAGACATGAAAGAGGCTGGATTGTTTACATGGAGTTTCTTTTGAATATACAATGCCAGCTTTCATTCCCTCAGACACAAGATGACTAATTAAAACTTTAAACAGAAAAAAACAAACAAACACAAACAGTTGAGTATACATATAATCCCAGTCAGTTCTTCTGAAACAAGGTCTAGGAGGCAAGCAGTGTAGCTTCACCTCAGCTCAGTTACTCCTGCTATTGCTTGACTCCCGCATTGTGCCATTTTTGAACCTTGGTGTCTGTCACCTCATCGTTCTCTTAGGTTTGTGTGCATTTCAGGAGCAAAGTCAAATTTTCAAGATGTCTATGTCTCCAAAGAGTCATTAGCATTCACTTACCTGCACATGAAAAATAATTGAGCTGCAAAGGCCGATAGTCTAAAGAAAACAAACTGCAGTTATCCTATAGTACTGTGCATGATTAAGGCTCTGGCATTCATTAGGAAATACATTCTTGGCAATGCTTATTTGTTTTTAGTTTTGCAAAAAATAAATAAAACAAAATAGAAAATGACTCCGAGTTTAAGCCTGCAGTCAATTCCCTCTAACCCCTTCCTCCCCCCATGGCTCCTGAATTACAAGCGTCCTGGAAATAAGAGTTTATCATTTACAGTATCTGAATTAAGATTCCATTCTGCTCCCCATTTGGATGATAAAAGAGGAACATTATGCACAACAGATGGTGGGGTTTTTTTTCTCCCATCATTAACATACAAAATTCTCCTGACTGGGATAATGTAAAGATTCTATTCCAGCAAAAGCTTTTGAAACATGTTAGAACAGATGATTTCTATTACTCAGTGCAGTGACAATGAGGTAGCCTAATCAAACACTGCAAGAAAAAAGCTATGGGGAGAAAAGAAAAACCCCTACATGTGCCAGCAAATCATTACTATTTCAGTGCCCAGATTAGTGTAACACATGCCTATGTGCAAAGCTTCACACAAAAGACTTGAGAGAATGTGTCAAGCCTGCCATTAACAGATGAACACCAGAATTTGGTGAGAACATCTAAGCTAAAGCTTGCAACCCAGTAAACATCCACCTTGTTACATGTCAAAAATGTAGGGAACTGAAAGAAAATTCAACTTCCTGAATATCACACACAATGAGGCCCTGCTAAAAGATTTCCATTTCAGCTATTTATTTACTTTTACCACTTGTATGCTCTAGAGCAGGGGGCCCTCGGGCCTGAGGGACAAAAACAGCCCACAGTTTGTTTGGGGATGTGTAGAGTTGGGAGGTAGAAAAAGCCTGCATCTTGGCTCCTCAGCCTGAGGCTCCCCAAATCAAATACTAACTGTGTCCTGAACTTAATACTTTGCAGATAGATTGCAGAGCGATATGGAAGATTTCCATGTGTGGAACTTAGGTCACTTATGAGCTCAGGTGGCTGGGGAATGTCCAGAAGCAGAGATCCCAGAAGGAGTGATTCCCAGGATGCTCCACTGGGGTGGGGGTGGGGCGGGAATTAGCCCATTTCTAGCGTGATTGCCATTACACAATGCAGGACTGGATTTTTGAGCCCTGTATTGCATGATGGAAATCACACTAGAAACAGGCTAACCTCCCTCCTCTCCCCCATGTGTGGAGCATCTGAGGATCGCTCCTTCTGGGATCTCCACTCCCAGAAGTTCCCCCACCCGCTGCACTTGTCTGCAAGCGGCCTTATTCTTATCAGAGTTCCCAAGAGTAGACCCCATTTCCTTTTGTCTGTGGGACTTACAGATATCTTCAGACTTCTTGCATCTCTGGCAGCACCAGCATTAGCTCCAGGCAGGGCCTAGAGAGGAATGGACCAGAAGGAGCAGTGGAGCAACAAGCAGGCTTGACAGGAAGAACTGGTTCCAGGAGTCTTGCACCTGTGGCCACCACTTTTGCTGAGGTACTAAGGAGCGACACACCTGCTAATCCTGTCACCACAGATAGAATCCAGGGGACCTCCTCATGCATGCACCACCATCATTGCTTGCGGGTGGCCTAGGAAGTCCCCCTTCCTAACCACCATGAACTTCAGGAGTAGGCAATTAAATGGCTTTAGCTTCTACACATGGCAACATGTGCTGAGGTGCTGACCTGGTGCTGAATAGTTCTGAAGTTTCTGAAGTTTTTCAAAGTTTTCCGAGGTCCAGAATTCTGAGTCTGAATTCCAAAACTTCAGAAACATCACTGAAGGGCTGCCGAGTACTAGGTCAATTACTTGGAACAAAGACTGTAGCAGCAGGGTCTTCGGAGCCACACAGGAACACTGAATGACAGTTTGGGGAATTACTAGTCAAACCTACTGCCACTAGAGGTGTGCAACAGGGGCCCATGTCATTTTTGTTTTCATTTTTAGTTTTCATTATTTAAATCTGTCATTTTAATTTTTATAAATATCAAATTTTTGTTTTCGTTTTTGCTTTCGTTTTTTATTTCCATTGGTTTCAATGGGAAACACATTGTTGACTGTATCTTTTTTGTTTCTCATTATATGTTGTTTAAACATGGAGGGCATTCCTCAAATGGAAGGCAGTAATTGTACCAAATTTCAAAATGATTGGATAAAGAAATCCAATTTTATAAGCAGTTGAATTATATTATTTTGCAAACAACTTCATATACATTCTCAGCTGTAACTTCTTTGCCTCACACTTCATGTAGACAAAAGTTGGAAAGCTTTCACCCCTTTCCATATTTACTAACTCTGCCAACTTTTAGATGGATTGGATAAAGGGTCCTGCTGGTATAAGCAATTAACATAGAAATATATGTCTGACTGTAACATCTTGGCAGTCCAACCAGTGTACATGAAATTTTGCAGGGCTTTATATCATACTTTCACCATCATCTCTGCCAAATATCAGAAAGATGTGATAAAGGGTCCCAATTCTATATGCCTGCACAGAATATGCAGAGAAGGAGCCTATGCCAGGGATTCTCTAATGTGTCACTGTGGTTTAAGATCAGTTTGTGATGCGAATTGGCTGGCAGCAATGTCAACCAAATATCCTCATTCTGTGCTGTGTGACCATCCCAACATCTCTTCTCCACTTGTTACTGGGAAGTCAGAAGCATCTGTTTAGGAAAGAACCAATAGAGATTCTCTTATGTCCTCTGTCACAGTGTTGCAGGATGTGATTGTGATGATAATTGACCAGCCTGGATGTGTAAGCTATGTCTCTTGATTTCTGGGATTCTAACCCCAAAGTCCCAGTTATGTCCCTTCTATGCCTGCCTGAGGGCCACCCCCTATGCCCGCCTCAAAGACACTACCGATTGGTCCTGTAAAGCTGGAAGCATGCAGTAATTGGCAAGGGAATGTGTCTGTCAGTCTTTTGGGTTGCTCCACATCCTCTCTCCTACAGCCTCCTTCCTCCTGCCATGCCAGGTGCCTGCCTCTGATTGACACTGCATATGCTGCTATTTATCTGAATAATGGTCTTCAAGGGGACAACCTCAATTGCTTATAAAATTAGATACCTTTATCAAATTGTCCTGTTGTTTGGCAGAGATGTCAGGGAAGGTATGATACATTTCTCCCAAATGTCCTATAAACAGGATGGAATATAAAAATCTTACAGCTGGAAATGTATTTCCAAGTTAATGTCTTATACCATCAGGACCCTTTATCCAATGTTTCTGAAAATTAGCAGGAATACTAATCTTGTTTAGGGACATAATTGTAACAGGTTTCATGTAAACTGAATGGAAGATAAAGAAGTTACAACCATGAATGTGTATGGATCTTTTCTTAAAATCACAACATTCAGTTGCTTCTAGAATCAGTTCCCTTTATCTAATCATTTCACAGATTGGTACAAATAGTGGCCTCCATTGGGGGTACAATTTCCCCAAGTTCCATCAGAATTGAATAAGAAACAAAAAAGGTATAGCCAGAAATAATTCTTTGTGTTTTTTCCTTTTATTTCAAAAACAAAATGTTTTTTTCATTTCTATTTTCATTTTTATTATTTGTCGGTTTCATTATTGAAATAACAATAATGAAAATGACAAATTTTGTTATCTTTATTGTAATAACAAAAATAATATGCACACCCCTACCACACTCTTCGAACTCATTCTGGCTCTATTCCACAAATGTGAGGTGCAACCTCCCCATATAGCCAAGACCTATTCCTCCAAAAATTAGTATAGGGGTTTTATAGTATACCCTTTACTGTCCTCAGATCCATCAGGGTCAAGCACAGTCCTTCCTGATTTGGGGTTCAGCCTCTGAGAACCTTAGGGTACTCTGGTAATCCTGGAAGCCTACACTAGACAGATCCCACTTGGTCTGTTCAGTTCCCTGTTCCTCCTCACAGGTCTTGCAGGCAAGTGTCCGATGGTGGTGGTGTTTCATTGGAGAAATTCCAGTCACAGAGATGAGGGAGCTAAAGCAATAAGCTCCATCTCCTTCAGCCACCACTACAAGACTGAGTTCAGACCCTTTATAGCACTTTAGTTCCTTCTATCTCTACTGAGCATTCCACAGGACTTAGAGCTCAGAATGGTTTCCACAGTTCTACTTGTCACACCTTCGGGATCATCTCTACCAAATATCAGAAAGATGTGATAAAGGGTCCCAATTTTATATGCCTGTCAGGGGTCTAGCTACCGTGGCACAGGGGGGCGCATTTGAGCCCGGGCCCTGCTCTGGGGGGGGGGGCGCAAGCCTGCCTGGCGCCTCCTGTCCCATCTGAGTATTATTTTATTTATTTATTTTTGCCACGGCTGCGACTCCAGCTGGACCCCCCGCCGCCGCTGCCGCTTAGCCCCACCTCCACATGCACGTTGGCCCAACGTCGCACCATCGCATGTTGCGTGTGTGCAATGTGTTCCCCTTCAGCCCACCACGAGGAGCTGCAGGTTGCTCGCCCACCCGGGCTTGCTTGCATTGGAATCCATTCACGGAGCCGCTGGTGAATGCGGGATGCAACAGCTGGGGAAGGATGCTCGGAGCTTGTAGTTGCTCCCAGGACAAGCCTGTGGAAGCTCCCAGGACAACAAGTGGAAGCGAGAGGGACTGCGGGGGTTATCTTACCCACCCACGCCCAGCAATGCTGCTCTCCTCTCTCTGCCACCTGCTACTAGGATATTGGGGGTAAGTTGCTCCAGCCTCCACCGGGGGGATCCACCCTGCTGCATCCATTCTCTCCATCCTCCCTGGGGCGGCTGCTGCTGCTGCTTCCTTCACACTGCGGAAAACTGCTTGCCAACCCATCCCCCGAAGGTGCCACCCCAGGAGGGGCTCGATAGTAAGGCCCTCTCTCCCATGTAGTGTTGGAGCCGGGTGTATTTCCTGTACTGTGCCACTCTCGGGAGCAAGTCGTCAGAAAGCAGGGATGGGGCTGGCCGGATTGGGTAGGGTTTCTGCTTTCCTCCCTGGCTCCAGATGCTCACTTCATATTCAAGGGCTGGGCTAGGGTGGGGACCTTCCAAAGAAAAATCTTCTAGGCTGACAAGTCCCCCCCAATCCATCTTGATTAGCGGTATCCTTCAGGCGTTGCTGGGGGGAGGGAGTTAGCATCGGTGGTGAGTCTGAATTATTCCCTCTCCCCCCTTCAGAAAGGGTTTGAAATAACTATGTTCTCTCTATAGTTGTCTTTGTGTGTCTGTGCTTGGGGGTGCCTCTTTATTGCACCTTTTTATATATGTGCTCTTCCAGACCAAATCCTGCTCTCCATGGTGACTCTTAGCAGGAGACTGAAAGGCAGGATTTGGGGCCTGAGGCTGCAAATCTTATAGATGCCCATTTCCCTTGAAAACAAGGCGAGTTATGTATATGGAGTGCTTGCAGGATCAGACCTTCAGTTTGCAGGAGGGTCTCAAAGCTGCTTTGCCGATGGAGTATCTAATAAATATATAATGTGCTTATAGTCTTACATAATTGGGCATCCTCCTCTCTCTCTCATAATGGCTGCATTAGAGAGCAAATCACTTTGGGGACTTGGGTGAGTAGAAAGTCTTGGATTGTGTGATCTGAACGGCATAGGCCCTGACTATATTTGAGACCTATTCCTGGAACTGGCTATCTGCACTCAGATAGTGCCTGTTTGGGGATTGTCCTTTGAGTTGTTGGGTGGGCGGGCCTTTGCTGTGGCAGGTCCTTCGGTGTGGAACTTGCTCGCGCCAGATGTTCACCTTAGTTCCTCCCTCCTTGCCTTCAAAAAGCACCTGACAACTCTTTCTGAACAAAAAGGTTCAGAAGAACCTTCACGTGCTTCCCCCCCCTCCCCTTTCATCCCCTTTTGAATTATTTTAAATTAATTGTTTTATATATATAGTGTCTTGTCGTATTCTAAATGCTATAAAGCGCTCCGAGTACCATCTGGCATTGGGCTGCTGTATAAATACAATTATTTGTTTTTTTATTTGCATCTGGTTTTTCATTGTAGTTAGTCTGTTTATGTATCGCTAATGACTGGCAAGTCTTTGCTGACTCCCGCAAGTGGCCTTTGTATTGTAGGCCTTTCTGCCTCCATAGAGTTTGCTGCAGTGTTGGGGTATTGATTTTTGATTAAAGAGTGAGTGGAAGGGGGCATCGGTCTCAGACATCAAGTATGATATTTCATTGTTCTGTTAATTATTTACATAGCATTTATATATACTTCACTCATATACCCTTAATTCTTTACATGATTCAAATGTGCCTTGCTGCTTGCAAAATGTCATCAGTTGTGTCTTTTAAAATTTTTTTTTAAAAAATCAGTAGAACTTGCTGAAAATGGAGTTTCAAAATGAAGCATCATTAGGGGCAAAAAACTAGTCTTCGGCATACATTGTGGATGGGAAGAAGATTAGTCCCACTTAAATTTAATAAATTCTTTTGTGACTTTTCCTCATTTGAGATATTGTCACATGCTTAGGTTGTGTTCCTGAAAAATTGTGTACATTTTGATGCACATGGTTAGTCCAGTTGAGTCTACTTGTGTGTGTTTGAAAAAATCAGGTTCTGTAATGAGTGCTATGTATTTGTGCTATGAGTGTATTTGTGCTATAACTCCTAGTCGCTGGTTTTGTATATTTAGAAGCTGTCAACAGGCCCCGCCCCATCCCTTAAGCCCCTCCCCATCCCGTAAGCCCTGCCCCATCCCTTAAGCCCCGCCCACGTTTGGGGTTTTAGAGTGCGCGCGTGCTTTGCACACGCGCACATAGGGGGCCCATAACTGAGACTTGAGCCCGGGCCCTTCTCAACCTTGCTACACCCCTGTTGCCTGCACAGCATATGCAGAGAAGGAGCCTATGCCAGGGATTCTCTTACATATTACCAGGTGCTTTTACACACACATTTCTCCTGCATGTTTGCTGTTACATCCTGAACTTTCTGTGTGTCTAAATCACTCACCCAGATCTTAAACATCTTACTCTTTGAACGTCTGCATAGAACTTCTTCCAGAACTTTTGTGTGTAAAAAGTTCTCCTGGTAAATTGCTTTGCTCCAGGCAGCTGTGGTCACTTGGTTTCCATGGCAACCTGTCATGTATACAGCAGCAGCTACTTTAGGCTGCCTCAGGGCAGTGTTTGTGTGAAGAATGCATCTGGAACTTACTTCTGAACTTGTAAACCCAGAAGATAGAAAAATCTGGAACTTTAAGTTGTGTGTAAAAATGCCCAGAGTGGTATAAGATCAGTTTGTGATGCCAATTGGCCAGCAGAAAGGTCAACCAAATATCTTCATTCTGTGCTGTGTGATCATCCCAACATCTCTCCCTCACTTGTTACTGGGAAGTCAGAAGCATTCTCTTATGAACTTTGTCACAGTGCTGCAGAATGTGATTGTGATGATAATTGGCTCGCCTGGATGTGTTAGCTATGTCTCCTGATTTCTGGGATGCTATTACCAAAGTCCCAGTTATGTTCCTTCTATGCCTGCCTGAGAGCCACCCCCTATGTCCGTCTTGAAGTCACTACCGATTGGTCCTGTAAAGCTGGAAGCATGCAGTAATTGGCCAGAAAATGTGTCTGTCAGTCTTTTGGGTTGCTCCACATCCTCCCTCCTACAGCCTTCCTCCTCCTGTCATTCCAGGTGCCTACCTCTGATTGGCACAGCATGTGCTGCTATTTATCTGAATAATGGTCTTCAAAGGGACAACTTCAGTTGCTTATAAAATTGGTTCCCTTTATTAATTTGTCCTGTAACCTGGCAGAGATGAATGGGAAGGTGTGGAATACATTCCTGCCAAATGTCTCGTAAACAGAATGGAATATAAAAATGTTATAGCTGGAAATGTATGTTCAGGTTAATGTCTTATAACATCAGAACCCTTTATCCAATCTTTCTGGAAATTGGCAGAAGTGTTAGGCTTGTGGAGAGACATAACATCTGCAGATTCCTTGAAAGTTGGATGGAAGATAAAGAATTTGTAATCATACATATGTATGGAGCTTTTCTTAAAATGAAAACATTCAATTGCTTCTAAAATCGGTTTCCTTTACCTAAGCATTTAAAATATTGGTACACATAGGGCCCTCCATTGGGGGTGCGACCTCCACTAGTGTCATCAGAATTGAATAAGAATCAAAGAAGATATAGCTAAAAATACATTTTTCATTTTTTACCCTTTATTTAAAAAACAAAACTTTGTTTTAATTTCTATTTTCATTATGATTATTTTTCATTTTTGCAATAACTATAATGAAAATGACAATTTTCATTATCATTATTGTAATAACAAAAACAACATGGAGGGCCAGGCCTTTTTTCCCCATTTTGTGAGAACTCCATTCTGTGAGAACCTGGCTTTTCAGGTTGCATTTACAGAACTGTGGTGCTTGCACACAAAAAAACCTCCCTAGCCCTCATTGTATTACCAATACCTTTCCTTCCTCATACCCTACATTTTACCTTCTCCCTTTCCCTGTCCTTCTTCCTGCTGTACATTATATATAAATAGGTAGTATAGATTAGATATATAGATTATAGACATATAGATTAGATTAGAATAGTTATATAGATAATTGATTAGATAATAGTTTTCCTTTTCCCTTCCCCTGTCTTCCTTAGATTTACATAGCCATTTTCCATTCTCTTTGGTGAATTTGGCTGTGTACTAGACTGGTGATCTGTAACTAATCTGCTTGGGGGGAATGGGTGGGGGGGTGTCCTGACCTGTCCTGTCCTGTCCTGTCCATAGGGGCAATGCTGGGAGACGGGGTAATTGTTTCCACCATGCCATGATTTTTTTTAAAAAAATAAGTGGGTAGCACATTGCTGCTGCCTGCTACTGCACACTATGGAAGCCAAAGGGATTAGTTTTGTACATACAGAGAGATTAGATATTATATAGGTATTTAGGCTAGTCTGTTTTATTATATATATTAGAATTATAGGATAGGAATTTTGTATAAATATTTGCACACGGGAATCGCATGGGATTTGATACCGATGATACCAATAATGCTACTGGTACCAAAATCAAAATCTTCGTTTGAAAGTATACCAATACCAATAACGACAACGATAACTAAAATGATATTGTCATTACTAGCAATAACTAAAATGACATTTTTTAATAACGAAAACAAAAAAATGAAAACAACGTGGGGGACTGGTGCATACCCAGAGCTTCAAGCCTTGCATTCATGGGGTATGCTTGGGGTGGGGTTGGGGATGCAAACTTGCTGATCACATACATTTTTAAATTACACGGTGGTGGTGTTGGTTTTTGTGCTGCTTCTGTTCTGTCTCTCTTACTTTCAACTCCCTGCTGGTAGTCGTAGCACGCCAGGGAGTGGGACCATCTCTCTCTCTCTCTCTCTCTCTCTCGGGCACCCCAGTTACACCCAGCTGCCTTGCATCATGTGGTCCATAATGGGCCCAGTCCGGGGGGGGACTTTGCAATATATATGGTTTATGTTGGGGGGGGCATACTTCTGCCTTGCTTCATTGTCCCCTTCCTCTGCAGGTTGGGGACGATGGGCTTGCAGCCTCCGCAGATAGCACCATGTGTCAACTTGGCACAGAGTAGTTCCGAGTTTCCACGATTCTGAGTTGTGAAGTTTCAAGCTACTGAGATTTCCAAGATCTACACTTCCGAATTCTGGGTCCTTGGAAAAAGTTCAGAGTTTCAGACGAGTATCCAGTTTGGGTACTCTAAACTTCTGAACTCAATCTAATCTCTGTGGCTGCACTGTGGTTGTGGAACTCCCTCCCGTTTGAGGTCCACCTGATTACTGACCTCCCCTCTTTCCGTAGACAATGTAAGACCTTGCTGTTCTGCTGTGCTTTTCCTGAGGGAGAGGGGGTGGGTGGTTTGGGTTAGGGTGGGGGGTATGTTGTTCTTTATATTGTGTTTTAATAGTGTTTTTAATAGTATTATTGTTGTTTTAAATTGTTTTAATTTGTTGTTAGTCACCCAGAGATGCTTTTAGCAGGAGGGGGCAGCATACAAATTTTATTAGAAATAAAAAAATAAATAA
>QEPC01009809.1:136931-151951 GCA_003113815.1 Sphenodon punctatus | reverse complement strand
CTTCACCTCGTCATGGAAACAACCCTGAGTTTTCCCACCAGGATCACGCCGGCATGGCCAACAGATGTGTTGGCTGATCCTGGTGGGGAATCGGGGAGGGGGTGGGGCCACGTGGTGCAACGTGCAGTCGCACAGCCCCGCCCCCCCCACGCTCCACCGCCACCCGCCCTCTGGGGAGATGGGTGGGCACTGCAGCCAATGCGGCCGCAGCGGCCTCCCGATTTGACCACAGCCTGGAATCCCACCGGGGATTCTGGGCCAGACGTTACTTTTTGGTGGTTCCCACCAGGGATCTCTTTGATCACGCTTCCAGGGATTGTCCAGCAGGGAGCCTCGGAAGCATGGTTTAAATTGACCCCATGTGGGAATTGACCATGTCAAACATCTGGCAGCCACCTAACAGATCTTCAGGGTGCTTTGACCCCATGTGGGTATTGACGGGGGTTCACTGTGATCTCGTAACATCTGAAAATACCCAATAATAATAATAATAATAATAATAATAATAATAATAATAATAATAATAATAATAATGTGCAGGTGGCAAGGCGGTTCCCCAGCTTGACTGGTGTGTAAAACTGCAGCCATCACTCTCTGGGTCTGTCAGCAGCTCAGAACAAATGTGCCTGCTGCCAGGAGAGCCATTCCAGCACTGCTACATTCCCAGTAGGGGGACCATAGCAAGCATGCAGGCAGATGACCCCACCCCTGTGCCCTGCCCCCCAGCATGATGTGGAGCCATGGTGGGGATGGTGGGGCCAAACATATGTGTTGGCCCATGATGGCCCATGTGGTAGTCAGTATTTTACAGAGTACCAAGTGGTGCCAAGTATTCAACAGTATTACCAAGTAGCTCCTGGAAACTCAAGCCTGGTACTCGCCTACTCAGAAATATTCAAAAATATTTTTTCTTCTAATTGGTTCAGCTCTAATTTTGAATGACTGTGACTTCTGCAAATTTGATTATCTCACTACTCATTCCATTTTCCAGCTAATGAATGAATATATTAAACAAAACCAGTCCTCGTAGAGACCTCCGAGGCACCTCACTATTTACTTCCCTCCACTGTGAAAACTGACCATTTAAGTCATACCCTCACTGGGTGGAGATCTAAATTTATCACAATTAACATCCATAGGCTATCAGTCATTCCAGAAACACCATATCTGTAGGTGAGGTATCAACAGAAAGAAATGGTATTTATTTGCAGGATATTATAGTGATAAAAATAGTAAATACATCTGGAATTCGTGATCTTTATAACCCACAAATCTCTCCCTGAGAAGAATTTAAATTGCTTCCTGACATTATGCATCAAAATGAAGAAATGGAGCTAGGTCTGTTCCTTGCTGGTAATATGTCACACTGCTTTATAAACATTTGAAATTCAGTTTTTAGTCATAAACATTTGCTATCCAAGCTTGCAGGATCAGACAACTTAGCTTGGATAACTTGCTTAACTCCTAAGGGTCAGGAGTGCTTGACATTACTTAGCACAGATCCTCTCACAGAAAGGTCTTTTTTAGCTAAAAGGAGCATTGGCTAGGGCTGAAATTAGTTCTTGTGGTAAGCAAGAATCTAATAAAGAACAACCTTTTCATTGAGATTCTCATGCTTGAGGATCTCATGGGAATTGGCGTTCTTGACAAGATTCTTGAGAACCTAAAAATAGCCCACAAAACATTCTACATATGTGCAAAATGGCGACCAGTGGTTACGCTTGCACTGCATGGTCACAGCAGCCATTTTCCACATGCGCAGAGCATTTGGGGGTTCTTGAGACTCTCACGAGATTTTCGGGAAGCATCAAAAATAGCACTAAAAAGTGCATGGCCATTTTTCGCATGCAGAGATTGTTTTCAAGAATCTATCAAGAATCTTCCAAACCTCAGCAAGAACGTGTGAGATCTCACTGGGTTTTGCAAGAATTTCACAGATTCTTGCGAGAACACACAGCGTTCTCATTTCAGGCATAGTATCTGAATGTACAGGAATTTCCTTTGAAATTACAGTGCTTGAATCGAATTGAGAGATGATCAATATCTGGGGAAATTCTGGATCAGTTCCCAACTTACCAATCATGTTTACCGGTTTACCGGCTTACCATTTACTAATTTCCATCAATCATTCCGACATCCCAAGACATACCAAATACCAACATTCCAATACCAACAAAACCAGACATCCCAATACCAACAAAACAATATTTTATTTCTGTCTGCATTCTCTGTGCTTCATTCTGCATTGTCTTCATCCTCTGTGGACTGGGCTGAGTTGGGTTTTATTGTTCACCCTGTCATCAACTTTGTTACTCTGGCCTTACGTGTTTCACTTCCATTCATCGGTTGGTTTTCATGGAAACCTTGAAGTAAAACAGAAACATGATAATACAATAAATTGGTAACTAGGAAAGATGGCAATGGTTAATGGTAGCAGTAAACAGAATGTCAGTAAATCACAATGGTATTTCTATTTTGGGAAGTCACGTACTCGTGTCAGTAATCAGGAAACAGTTGGGAATCCAATCATATTTCCTGAAATTGCATAATTACATGGGAATAGCTATGCCTCGATAGGAAATTGATTTTGGATTGCTCCTACCCTCTTCATACCCTGTCCATTTAAGGTCATATGGCCATGTTATTTGAAATTGTCCATTATCTATTGTGGTATGGGTATGTTAGGAGGATATTCTGGCTTTGATTTTGAGTTGGTGGACTAGGTTATTATCTGCGGCAATTTTTCACCGTAAGCAATAAGATGTAAGATGCACTTTTTTGTGTTAAATTATGCCATGCTGTTTTGTCTATATGTGTATCATTAGAATATATGCCATGTTAGGTGGTTATGTTGCTTGCTCTTTGTGATGTTGAGCTTTTGTGTCCTTTGTGTGTATTTTATTATGTTCCTTGCTGCTTTTTGTTTTACTATTGTGGTTTTGGAGTACAGCGATAGCTAAAATCCTAATAAAGTATTATTATTATTACATGGGAATAGTAATTTAACTACTCATTTCAGCCCTAGCACCTTGAGTGGAATCCCATTTAGTCCTTTGGAAATGGAAAAATAATGGGTGAAGACAGACATTATTCCAACATGTAGTTGTTTGTGTACCAATGTTTATGCATAACAGCTCGTGGATAGCCAGTGGCTACTCATCAATTACCCATGAGCTTTTGAAAGAGGGAGACGAAAGAAGAAGCAGAGGATCCCAGGGACCTACCACTGTTTCTTCCATTGTTCCTCCCTGTTCATATGAATCAGGGGCTTTGCTTCCTGCTCAAGGTCTCAAAGAATAATGGCATCAGCAACACTAGATCCCCACCACTACTCCTGCCACTGCCACGTGCTGCTCCTGGAGAGCATAAGAACATAAAAGCACTGGCACTGAGGGTGCACATGCACTGAGTCCCCATGGTGGCAATTTTGTACATGTACAGTGATTTTTTATTTTTATTTATATAATGAAAATGGACATGATTTTGTTGTTTTTGTCCATTTTTGTTACTTTTGTTGTTCATTGTCATGTTTAATTACTAAATGAAAAGGTCTTCATTCATTTTAGTAAATAAAAAAAATATGAATTGCACACCCCTCTCCTTACATACCGGTCCTATCCACACATTTTGTCACGATTAATTACCACCAGCGGAGTTTCAAAGAATGAAGCCCTCATGAAGGGAGTTTGACACACAGTGGCCATCAGTTACTACTATTGCAGCACAGCCTGTGTGCTTTACTTTTTCATTTAATATTTTTACTATTTATCTGTGCACGCATATATTTACTGGCTTTTATGTACTGGCCCATATGTACTGGCTTTTTTTCTTGGGTATTTCTGTCTATTGGACTGGAGGTCTGTACAGATTTAGGTCCTCATTTTGTTATTTGTTACAGCTGGACACAGAAAGTCCTCAGTTTTCCCACCAACATAGGACTATTGGTCAAGGTTGGCACTAGCTATATTGCCACCCTCAACAAAATAAATTTAACTTCTCTCATCATTCCCTAAAGGTAAAAAGTAAGCCTATCCAAGAACCCTTACTTGGTGCCAGCTGCTAGGGTATTCCACGACAGGCACAAGTGTAATCACAACAGAGAGTTAAATCACTGTTCTCAATTATAAGTCCATTCACTTATTCATTCACATGGCTGGCCATAGACTGTCCAGGACTCTAGGCAGTGATGAAATGCAGGGTCCTCAATGACAGATGCTAGCAGCCATATCTTATGCTAGCCAATAATTGAATGCAGTCTTGCAAAATGGATGAAACATTTTACAAGCCCACAAACAAATCTAGTAGCTTACACTTACTAGATATGATGATCCCCTTTACATTAAACAAAGCATAAGATGTTATATCCTTATATCCTGATGATATAAGGTTTATATCTCCAGCACTGTAACCATTTTTCAATTATTTTGCTATTGTCTGGAATCTATTGCTCTCAATCCTGGAATTATGCTAATGGAAATTCCATACTCTTCCCGTACATGGTTGAAAAGTCTAAACTGCAAAGCCTGCTTAACAATTAAAAGAATGTTTGCAGTTTTGAGACAGGAAAGGAAGCTTTAGAAAACTAGAATATAAAGAAGTAAAGAGTGTTCAGATGGCGAGAACCATCCAAACCCACTTTGTCACCAAAAGTCACACCCCCACTCAAACCACACATTCCATCTTCATAGCACACTCACATTTGTTTTCACTACACACACTATCCACACTACACACCCATTCTGTCAAGCTCCAGGATCCATCTTGAGTGAGTTCCACTGGTCTTTTGCAGACACCGTAAAGCTCTGTTCTTGTTGGCATAGCCAGAATGAAAAGCTGAGAAGAGTTTATGGGGTAATGAAGCAAAGAACAGTGGGAATGAGCTCCTAGAGAGTGAAATGAGAAAGGTCAACAGTGGGAGTGCCCAAGGACTAGTTCTGGGACTAGTGCTCTTTAACATATTCATTAATGATTAGGAAAAGGGAGTGAGCAGTGAGGTGGCCAAATTTTCAGCTGACACAGAGTTATTTAAAATAGTTAAATTAAAAGCAGACTGTGAAGGGTTACAGAAGGATCTCACACAACTGGTAGACTGGTTAATTAAACAGCAGATGAAATTCAAAGTTGATTGGTACAAAGGGATGCTCATAGGGGAAAATAATCTTAACTATACATACACATTGCTGGGTTCTAAAGTAAGTGTTACCAGTCAAGAATCCAGGTCTACCACCCCCATTTGGGGGGAACAGTTTTTGGCACTGTGCTGATGTGAGGGAATGAGAAAGAACCTCCCTGAGCTGCTCGGGGCTGGGGCGACCCTGCCAATGTTGCCATGGAAACTTGCACATGGTGCAAAGGAAGTCTTGCATTACGAGGTTTCCTCGCAGCCATTTTAAGCTCCATGACTGCAAAGCAGTCAGTCAGAAGCAGCAAGCAGAGATGGCGCAAGCTCACACCCCCAACCCCTGCATCAGGCCCAAGGGCTTTTAAGCCATGTGGACCTGAGTCAGAGGTTTAGATATGCTGTTTGGAACCCAGCTTAGAATCCTGGAGTGGCAGCATGGCAGATTCAGCAGCAGTCAGAGTGGGAAGGAGTCCCCAGAGTGGCAACACAACAATGGCAGTTGACCAGTATTCTCCCCCCCCCCAATTTGTCACCCCAACTGTCTCTTCGCTCCCTTCCTGCAGAGCAGGTTCCAGTGGCCATTCCATTTTTAATATATATTTTTACAGTTTTTCCCATATCTACAGGCTCTTTTCCTTGGGTATTTCTGTCTAATAGCCAGGACTGTAGAGTATATGTTTAGGTACTCTTTTTGACATTTCTGCTAATGCCAGAATGGGCATTGCACCTGCCTCCATCCCAACGCCCTCCTTGGGAAGCCAAACAGGCAGCTCACTCACCCCTCTCCCTCCTGGGACCCATAAAGGAGGGAGCCAAGAAGAGGTTCAGCATAAGCACCCCCTTTCCCCATTGCTTGGGTACCAGAAGGTAGGGACACACCAGACCAGGTGTATATGACCCCAACCAACCCATGCATTCCCATTCCCCCTAGCCAGTCAATGCCTGAGGGTTTGGGATTAAAAAACAAACAAACTAAAACTACTTCCATATAAGTGAGGCTTGATAACTTTGGGCTCTTCAACTTAAAGATGAAATATCTGAGGATGGATATACTTTATTTATTTATTTATTTATTTTTAAATTTATATCCCGCCCCTCCTGCCCACAGGGTAGCCCGGGGCGGCAAACAGCATATCATTTAAAACAATAATAAAATTTTAAAACAATTTAAAATACACTACATGGGAAAACCCCCATCCCTATCCCCACCACCACACCACCCCTACCCCCCGCCAAAAGCCTGACGGAACAGCCAGGTCTTACATATACGCCGAAACAGCAGGAGAGTGGGAGCCAGCCGAGCCTCCTCCGGAAGCGAATTCCACAGCACAGGGGCAACCACCGAAAAAGATCTAACATCGGTGGCCACCCGCCTTGCCCAGGAAACCTCCAAAAAGGCTCCCACGAACGATCTCAAGGGTCGCACGGGTACATGGGGAGTGAGGCGATCCCGCAGATAGTTGAAGTTTATAAAATCATAAGTAATGTGGAACCAGTATATATAGTATATAAAGAACTGTTATGTACCCTTTCTCAAAATTCTAGAAGTAGAGGGATACCCTGTGAAATTAAATTGCTACAGATTTAAACAAATAAAATGAAGTACTTTTTTACTCAACACACAATTAAATCTATGGTACTCCTTGCCAGGTGATGTTGTGAAGGCGGAAAGGATAACTGTGTTCAAAGAAGGATTTAATAAGTTCTAAGAGGAAAGGTTCATAAACTAGGGATGGGCGAACGTGGTTCGTAGTTCGGACCAAACTCGACCAGTTTGGTCAACCCAACTGAACTTCCGAACTGAACTCGATTTTTGAACCGAACTGAACCAAACTGAATTTCTGAACTCGGCTCTGTTTGCCCATCCCTAAAGGATAATATTCCATTTAGTTCAATGGGGTTTGAATTTCTGAACTTTTTTCGGAAGTTCAGAGTTCGGACCGAACTCAAATAGTTTGATCGACCAAACCGAACTTCCGAACCGAACTACTGAATCGAACCAAATTTCCGAACTGAACCAAACTGAATTTCCAAGCTCAGTTCTGTTCACCCATACCTATAATAAATGTCTATTAGTGAAGTTGTTCAGGGGATGCAGCCACAGAAGATTTGGAGAACAACAGGAAATGGGTCACTCCATTCTGACCTGTTGTGCACTTCTCTGCTCAAAACCAAACCAGGCCACTGCAAGAGACAGGATGCTGGGCTAGATTCACCATTGATCTAACTGAGTATGGCATTTTAATGCTATTATTTAAGGGAAAATAAGGAAAGGAAGACGGAGGTAGCAAGAGAATGTAGCCAACAGTAAAAAAGGAGAAATCTGAATGAGAGCTAAAATTCACTGTAAAAATCAAATATGTTGAGCTTGCATTTGCAAAGAGAATCCAGAGGCCAGTGTAAAGAAGTGCTATGAAAAACAGCAATGACAAATGTATGAAATACCATTCCCTAGACCTGCACTATGCAGGGAAATAATATGTGACCTTCATTTCTAAATGCTATTTGATGTAAGGGGTATTTCCTTTCGTCTTGTTCTTTTCCACTGCTACTTCATTTCTCATTTTAAAAGCATAGGGAGACAAGAGATATGGTTACAGTTAAAAAGGGTGCAGATATAAATTGCTAACAGGAACCTATTTGCCAAATTTTGTTTGTGAACAGCTCAGCAATTTTCTTATGCTGCAAGACTTCTATGAGAAGTGAATGATGTGAAAATTAAAACTGTATGCCAGCTCTGACCTTAGCTGGAAGAGCATTCTGCACTTTGAAAGGGCTGATATCATATCTACCAAGAGTTATTTGTTAGTTCTTGGACAGCAGAGATGCTCCAATGAGATTTTGAGAAACTTGGAGTTAGGTTACCAAATGTTTGGGATTAGTGGATCCCTCATCCAAAGAAAAGCTACGAAGCCCATTAGGGAAGACTATACCTATTATAAAGCACATTGTCAGGACTTTAATAAAGCATGGTAGCTGAAGCACATTTTATTGAAAGTTATTTCCTGTGCTAGCTTTACTTTATTTGTGTTGTGGCTGTCCTGTAGTTTGGGTTTTGTATTCTTCTACAAATACAGCAACCATTTTAAAAAAAAATAGGAAAAAATGGATGTTTCTACACATGAAGTTAGTCATGGTTGTGTTCATGTTGGTACAAACAAACCCAAGAATACTTAATTATCTGACAAATACAATCTAGAACATTTTTTGTTTAGGTCCATAAGTTGCCAATGTAACATGTTCACTTTCAGCTATATATGTGGAAAGATGGGTCTTGTTTTCATTATAGCAATTCAGTGCAGGTTAGAATTAAAATTGATATAAGGGATGAATTCTATTATACAGTGGCAGGAACCACTCTATACTTAAGGTACATTGCAAGCACCATTATAAGCCCAAACATTCTATTCATTATAAAATGTACATAATTAAATTGGGGACTGTGAAATTTGTGGAGAAGGATCACTGGAGTAAGTGGTTCATACTGTCCATATTTCAGCCAAATCAGTTGGATAAGTTAGACCATCTTGATTTTGGCAGGGTAAAGGGTTTTTTTCTTGGTTGGAAGGAGGTGTAAACCTTTTAGAAAATGCAAGGAGGCTACCAGGGGGTGCCTTCTGGTTTACTTTTTGTAAATCCGGTAAGTAGTTTTTAAGTTATGACATCTTCAAAATTCAATGTTAGCCTATGGAGACCATCCTGAGTGTGGAGTACTTGCAAACATTATATGTGTAATTCAGAGACTGTTTAAAAGTGAACAGTCTTGAATACTGGGGACTACAACTCCCAGCAGACATTGCTTTCTAGAGCCTATCAGTGCTGGGAAAAGAAAGTGAACTGCCTCTCCCAGGGGACAGTGTGAGTGACTGGTCAGCTATGTTTAGAGCTGATCTGGTGGGGACAGGAGCAGAGCAAGGCCTGTGGAAGGGAGAGAGCTGAAGGCCATTCTGATCTTATCTTGCACAGCAGGTACCTTGGCATGGGGGTCAGGGATGCTGAGATGGCTAAACAACAGAGCTAGCAAATCCCACAGTGGTGTTTAGGGTGGTGATCTTGCACCCTAAACCAGACCAGACCCACAGAGTACATGGATTTCAGTGACAGCCCTTCCCCCTCAAAAACCTGGGGTGTCTGGGCTATGGTTCCAATGGGGGGCCCATTGGAGGATCATGGCTGGGGCCAGAGTGCTGGAGTTTACCTTGGAAGGTCCCAGGTGCAGGAATAGGGCAGAGGTTTATCCCAGAGAAAGGGACAGGAGGCTACAAATGGGATGGAATCGATCTTTTTTCAGCGCTTCTCCCTCCAACTTTCCCAACCCTAATAAAGAATGAGGGATAAGCGGGTGCTCTGGGATGATGCAGTGGGTGCTCTGCAGGAGGGGGCAGGAAGATGGTGGAATCCTGTGCAGATCAGCCCTGTGGGGCAGAGTGGCAAGTGTAGTCCTCTTGGGAGGACTGTAAGAGTGAGCCTCAGTCCAAGTAGGGAAATCCTATGGGGGAGCAGGGAGGGAGGAAGCATACACAAAGGGGGGGGATTAAGGGGAGAGAGTAGGGACAGAGGCTCTGTAAATAGCTTCCACAGTGGAAACCATGCAGAGGGGGAGCACTTTACAGGGAGAAGTTTTATTGGGGATACAGAATATGGAACCCAGTATGGGGGGGGTCCGCAGAGTGGGCAGCATTGTTCAAGAAAGGGAGCCCTGTTCCAATGGGGAGTAAAGTGGGGGGGGTCTTGTAGAGATTAAGGATGTGTGCACAGAACCGAGTTTGGAAATTCGCTTCAGTTCAGTTTGGTTAGAAAATCGAGTTTGGTTCGAAAGTTCGGTTCAGTCGATCGAACTATTCAAGTTTGGTCAAATTCCAAACTTCTGAATCGAGTTCATACATTCAAAACTGGGGGTTTTGGCCTTCCGAACTGGTTCAGATTTTACTGAACAGTTCGGTTGAATTCGAGTTCGGTTCGAAAGTTCGGTTCAGTCGACCGAACTATTTGAGTTCGGTCCGAACTCCGAACATCCGAACCGCATTCGCACATCCCTAGTAGAGACAGAGAGCTGCAGAATAATGAGTATAATTGTGTTGAGGGAGAGCCCTGGACAGAGGAGAACTGAGTGAGGGAGCTTTATACAGGGGGAGAGCTGCAGAATTGGCAGCATTATGCCAGGTGGAGAGTCCTGTACATGGGCACAGCATAGTCAGGCAGCCCTGTACAAGGAGTGAACTAGACAGGGGCCCCTTTACAGGGGGAAATCCTTATAGACAACAGAATGGCCAGTGTTACACAAGGAAAAGAGCTCTGACAGTGGGTAGTAGAGTGGAAGACTCCTGTACAAGCCATGAGCTAGAGAAATCATAGAGATCAGTTTTTTGGAAGTTTGCAGTGCTTAAGCTGAACCAAAGATGTTGTATTCTTGCTAAAGCAGGAAGCTACCAGTAAAAATCCAGCTTCAACTTGCTTGCTTTTTGGAGGAAGTAACAACCTTCTAAACTGAAGGAAGCATCTCTTCCACCTTAGCCTCCCATAAATCCTGCTCCCAGTAGTTATGCTGCTCAGCATTCTACTCTGCAAGCAGGACAAATTTTCTCCATTGCATTGTATTTAACAAAAAAAATGGATATTTCATAATCAAAAAACCTCCTTTTTACACGAAGAGTTAAGGCTTGTACAAATTCAATCATGTGCTAAAAAGCATGGGAATTGTAAGTAAAGGCTTCTGCCTTAACTTCCATACCTTGTTAGCAGTAAAGACATTGTATAGTCTCAAACTTAGGCTTCATGTACCACACTTTGCCTTCGTCTTTCAACCCTAATCCTCTTCCTCTTTGCAGGTTCAGTGAAACACTGAAGCTGGGAACAAGAGGGCATGAGTTGGCCCCTCATCCCCTCCTTTCCCTCTATCTTTTCATTTCAGTTGGGGAGAATGGAACAGTTGAGTAATGACTCACAATCGTCCCTCTTACCCACTAGTCTCCACTGTCCTCCCAGAGCACAGTGAATCTGGGTAGAGTCATATACAAATGTTTAATTAAAACTAAGTTGGGTATGCACTGAAATTAATAAAATGGAATGGCCATTGGAAGGAATGGTGGCAAGAGCAGTGACAATTTCTAAATAAATACTATTGTCATTCCAATATCCAACTAAGTGATTGTGAAATTATACAACACAGTTGCATCTTTGGGAGTACATAGGGAAGGAAAGAGGGTGTGAAATGATGAGGAAGGCACCAGATGCAGTAAGTGGAATGGTTGGCATGATAGGGAAAAATACAAAGAATGTGCAGGATTAAGTAAGTGGGTGGAATGACAGGAGGAATTTGAAATAGTTACAATAATAAGGTTGAGTGAAATAACTGATTCGGAAGACTGATGGGATATCTGAGGAAGGAGTCCTATCGTTTTACCTACTTACCATAGCTGACTCCCTATCCTTTGACTCCCAATAGCCTCCCTCCCTGTTATTCCATTTCCTCTCCTGATTTTTGTTTGTTTGTTTGTTTGTTAGCTTGTCGTTGTCATTCCATACACACACTTCTGTTTTATATGACACATACAGACAAACATTGTATTTCCCAGGACATTTGAGTTCTCTGTGAGGGGAGTGGGGACTACAGGGTTAGAGGGGCAACTTGGATCCAGGACTCTGTTATAAAGTTGAGAGCTGAGCAGGGGAGAGGAGGACAGGCTCGGAACCAGGACTATTGAGTTGCCTGTGAAGGGAGTGCAGCCTACTGGATTTGAGTGGGGTGGAGAGGCTGGAAGTCAGGAGTCCTGAGTTGTCTGTTACAGGGCTGGGACCAAGTAGATTATTGGGGGAGAAGGGGTGGGAGTCAGAACTCCTAAGTTCTCTCTTTCTTAAAGAGGAAACAGGGGGTGAGGGGCCAGCTCACACCCTCCTGTCCCCAGCTTCAATCTTTCCTCCAACCTGCAAAGAGGAAGAGGATTGGGGCTGAAAAAAGAAGGGAAAGTGTGGGTGCATGGAGCCTAAGTTGTAAGTGAGCACAATATGTGAGAGTGTACAATGTCTTTACTGCTAACATGGTACAGACGTTAAGGCAGGAGTTTTAACTTACGATTTCCATGCTCTTTAGTGCATGATTGAGTTTTCTACAGTCTTAACTCTTCTTGTAAACTGAAGGTTTTTTATTATGGAATATCTAGTGAATTCACCTGACCCAATCCATGTATGACAGATAGGAAATGAGCCGCTCCCCAACTACTCTCTGTTTGTTTCTCCGTTTTCATTTTTCCTGTCATGATCGCCATTATTTCTGGTTCTTTTTGGTAATTGATCACGAAGTTATTTCTGAAATTCCATTTTCACTCTGGTACTTTTTTTTTGTTTCTGTGATCTATAATAATCAAATTATAGCCGACCGTTGTTGCTGTGATTTCCTTCTTTACACCACTACAGTTTGTTACTTCAGATCTTGTGCTTATACATTCCTTGGAATATTGTGCTTTTGGACGTTGTTTTTTCAGAATATGTTGTGAAGACCATAACATAGCTGGGTCTAATCAAGTATTGGATAAATTCTTGGAAGATAGGTTTATAAATGTTAATAGTTAAGTTGGCTGTAAGACGTGACCTTGGACTGTTAGGAGCTGGGAGTGAATAACAGGGCGGTGGCCATTGTCTGAGACAGGATGCTGCGCTTTTTTGACCATTAATCTGTCTCAGTATGTCACTTACATTCTTTGTTGCCTGTTTCGGATTGGTCAGTGTGTATTGAGCACATGTTCCCATTAGTTGAAATAACATAATTGAAAGCAACATATCCCCATTGTTATTTTTGTTCCTGACTGTTCAGCACATTGGCTACTGATACAGTGTTATTTCTCTGGGGTACTTCCTCCAACCTCTGTATTGTATTAGTTCTTACTTGCCATTACTATCCCTGATTCCCTCTCTTACACAGTGATTTCATTACACAAATGCTGGGTGGCGGGTCCATGTGTGCTTTGTAGAGCACACATGCACTTCCTGTGAGTGGGGGGCATAAGACGGACCAGGGTGGGTGTGCGCTGGGTGTGTACAACTACTCATGCACCACCCACTCATGCCTCTGCACATAGCATCCTGTTTCCCCCCGATACTCTGTGTGTGGGCATGAGTAGGCAGTGTGTGGGTCAAGGGAGCATGCACCCACCCATGCTGTCTTCAGACAGGTGCTTGGATGGGGGGCACGTCCTGTTTAAAAATGGTCGAAGTGTGTGAGTGATCTGGTTGACAGAGCCACAAATGGCCAAGCTACCTGTCAGTCTTGCAGTAATTTTATTTGGGAGATAGATTTGGGATGTGCTGGCATGGGGCATGAACACCATAGAGACACTGATGGGTGCTGGCATTTGGGAGGGTAGAGGGGTGTCCTCAAGGGCTTTTTTTTTTTTTCCTTTTGCAGTGTGAGTTATTGCCATTTGGTCTGGAGGCAGTCAAACAAAAATGACATAACAAAATAACAGATAACTGAAATAAAATACCTGAAGTCAAAAAGATGAAATAATGATGATTTGCAAATGAAATAACCAAAATAGCAGATAACTTGAGACCATTTCAAAAATTGAAATCTGTCAGGTAACTGAACAGATTTTATAATGCAGATTATCTGTTCTGGTCCATCTGTATCTGAGGAAGTGGGTTGCTGCCCATGAAAGCTCATGCTGAAATAATACAAATTAATTATTTAAATTCTTTTCCAAGTTAGTCTTTGAGGTGCCATACTTTGTCTTTCTATATATATATTCACTGACACAGACTAACACGGCTTCCTAAGATTATATTCCCTGAATACAGGTGATCAGAAGGAAATAGGTTAGACCTTCCCATCCTGAATAATACTGACTATGTGGGGCTGTCCTGATCTACTTGCATAATTCCTGGCTTCCAATAAAGGAATCCACATATATTGCCATCCATGTCCTTCCTACAAGTATGAACAACATGTTGAAATACCCAATTCTTGCAAAAATGCCTGGTGGAGCTGCAAATTTACCATTACAAGCTTCTTATTTTAAATACTGGCAGTAGGTGGGTGGATGTAGAATCTTTATCTCATTCATTCTAATCTCATGAAAACCTTTTGCAGCATGTCCTATGGATGATTTAAAAGAATAATTATAGCGAGGGTTATTTTGTCATTGTCACATGAACAAATAAACAAAAGAGGGACAAAAACATTGGCAAACAAACAGTATGTTCTCAAGTTTGTTTTGCTAAAAAGGCTTAAATTATAGTACTTTGCTCTTTTTTACAACACAGAGATGACAGAATCTATAATTAACATGTCAAAAGGAAGAACGTCATTATTAATCCAGATCATCTCCATTACCAAGTCTCCTTCAGAATGTCATTCTGACCAAAAAGCCTAGCATATCCAGGTTTCCTTTTTATGATCTCTAAATGGCAGAAACTCTGCAACTGGCCACTTGTTATAGTGTGGACACAATGGCCTTCACCCCTCAGTCCAAATAACCTAAAGGGGTGGAGGCATTTATCCCGCACCTTCTCAAAAGGAAGGAGCAAGCAAGCCGCATATAAAAGAAAAGCCCGGGAGTTGCCTAGCAACAGTCCAAAGAGCGTGCAAGCTGTGCTTCACAAGAGCAAGGATTCAACTGAAATTGGGTATTTTCAGATGTTGCGGGCGGCCGGTTCACCACAGTGAACCACCAGGGGGGGTGAACAGCGCAACCACGCCCGGGGGTGGGAAAACGACCCAAACAGACGTGCCGGGAACGGGACCACGGGCCGGAACTGGGCCGCACCATCGCGGGCCGCGGCAGCACAACAGACGTGCAGCCGAACCCCCGCCGGGCGCTAAACCCCCACAAGGCACCGGGCAGGGGTGGGACACAGACATGGCCGCCTGAGGGCAAACGAAGCCACAAGGCACACAAGGGAA
>QEPC01009809.1:112805-123275 GCA_003113815.1 Sphenodon punctatus | reverse complement strand
CCACCTCCTCCTCCACCTGCGCCTCCACTGTCTCCTCCTCCCTTGCTATCTTGCCCGCCACTCTCCTCTCCCTTCTGCCTTGCTCCATCCTGCCACGTCCCCCTGCTTCTGTGTGCCCTTTAAATCTCCTTCCCCAGCCTGTGTTGTTGCTGGTTGTCTGGAAGTGACGTTGCATGCTTTATCCCAGCTGGGAATCATTTTGGTTGATTCCGGCTGGTGGTTGCCTTTCAGATGTTACTTTTTATTGTTTCCCTGTGGGAATTGCTTTGACCACGCTTTTGGCGATGGTGCAGGCCGGAGCTCTGGAAGCATGGTTGATTTTGACCCTGGGTGGCTATTGACTGTGGTGAACATCTGACAAGTGGGACAGACATTCAGGGCACTTTGGCCCCACCACGGTATTGACAGTGGTTCACTGTGGTTGACTGTGATCTCGTAACATCTGAAAGTACCCATAGAAAACCTCTTATAGTTTCTACATCTCCAGTCTCCTTAACTGAAACTAGGTCACATAATTTACTGTTTACATAGTCAGAAAGTGAAGTATGTACCATAGTTTAGTTGAGGATCAACACTTGTGGCATCCATTTTGCCCAGCTTCAGGTCTGAGAGGGCAGACAAGAGACTGGGACAGAGTCCAAAGTGTTTTCAGTAGCCATGTGGGCTGTTCCTACTAGCATCAGATTCAGAGGGCTATTCACGATCTGAGTTGGTGGCCATTGTATGAAGCCAGTCCATAAAGGAAGGTAGGAATAGGGATGTGGCAATTGGAAAGATGATTCACTACCTGGAATTTCAGGAATAAATATGGCACTAAAAAGATGCCTAAGTAAGACAAATTCCTACAGCCATGCTGATCCTAGTAACTTTGTGATTCAGCAGTGCTGTGCTTCTGGTATGACAGACAGGTAATTGCCCTGGTGATGTAACATACAGGCCCCAGGCTCTAGACCTGCAGACACCAAGTCCTGACACTCCCCTTCTTGTTATTCCTCTCACAGGACGGAATATTCAGAAGCAGAATTCAGACTCTTTCTTGGTTGAATAACCTGACAGTATTATTTCACTTGGGTGGCCCAATGAAGAAGATATTATCAGTCTCTGGCAGTATCCCTCTGACTTCTTTGCAATCTAGCCCGGATTCCACATGCATATGGCTCATGTCCCACATTTAGATTAGTTGGAATTGGAGCATGCTTTTTGAATAAACTATCACTGACACAGAGGGTGGGATTCATAGAGCTGACTGACAATTACAGTATAGCAGATCCGTTTAAAATGGAAACCCAGAGGATTTCACTTTGACTGCCTATATTATGATGGCAGGTATTTGCAGGGATGGAGAACATGAGATTTACTTGCATTCAGGGCAGGACTACTCCTGTGTAACCAGTCTATGTTTTATATCTTTGACACATATCTAATGTTATGACAAGCACAATCAAGAATGAGTATCTGGCAGAAGGAAAACAGTTGTCATATTTCTTCTTTATTTTGCTTTAGTGGAAACAATAAATGACAGTTACCTAACAACATATCTAACTCTTCTTATCATCAGCATAGTACTAATATGGAGCAACACTACTGAGGACACTGGGTTTATGCAGGTATAAAACCAAGGTAAGAATAGGATCAGTTTCAATATATTTTCCATTATACGAAGGCAGTGTATTCTAATAATTAGAGCAGAGGAGTGTAACCTTAGTCTCCTGGGTTCTTTTCTTTCTCAAATGTGGCACTGATTCACTATGAAACTTGGGACAAATTGATTTTCTGTACTTCGCACTAGTTATTTAAGAAATGGATGTGTTAGTAATACGTATCCTACCAGAGAGTTGCAAGACAATACATGGGTTTCATTGTACCTAGTTTTGTGTAATATTAACTGTACAAGGTTGAAGTTGAACTCATATCTCAAAGACTCTGCTTAAAGCAAACTTGGATAGTGATACAAAAGAATAAGTTCTCTAATGTCTTCACAGGTCCACAGTTAGACTAGTAGATATGGGGGAAAGTATTTCCTGTGTATCACATTACAGTAATGCAGCAGGTATTTTGCTATCTCGCTAAAATCTGAATGTGTTGTCTAAATATGAAGACAGACAAAATGAGACAGAGTGGTGGTTCTGTGCATCTTGACTGTTACCTATCCTGCTTCAACATCAGGGGTATGCAACAAAACAGAACGTTTGCTGTATAGCTGGGATTAGATACAAGCAGCCAAAAAAGCTGCAGTCACTTAGTTATTCACTAAAGTACATCCTATGCAGTTTAGGATCAGCCTTCTTTGCTTAACTATAGCTTCCTTGCATCAAACCACTTTGTTTTAAAAAGAACAAACCAAAAATAAACCCAACAAAAAAAAAACAACCACAACAAAGCACTTTTCAGTTGCTTGTTAGCAGAGGTCAAACTATTGACACCCTATTACCTTAGCTCCAGGCTAATCTCTCCACCATGTATCTTCCTTCAATTGATATCCTTTGCATACAGAGTTATAGGGGTGTAACTCTGGCCAAAATTTGGCATTGGTTTGTTTTGGTTTTGGTTCTCTTGA
The DNA here is from genome assembly GCA_003113815.1 of Sphenodon punctatus. Lineage (NCBI taxonomy): Eukaryota > Metazoa > Chordata > Lepidosauria > Sphenodontia > Sphenodontidae > Sphenodon > Sphenodon punctatus. The sequence goes on along the minus strand of QEPC01009809.1, from coordinate 120,718 downwards.
ATTTCTGTTCTGCTATTGTTTTTGGTTCTCTCTATTTTTTATTTTTTTTAACATTGCATTTTTCCCCATTGAAGTGAATGAGGAATCTGATTTAAAAAATCAATGGAAAAGAACCGATAGGGCCAAAACCGAGAAAAAAACCAAAATTTTGGAAGGAACAGAAAGTGCCATTATCAGCTACTTTCGATTCTCGGCAATACCGAAAGTCCCATCCCTAATGGATAACCTTAGTAAAGCCATGAAAAGGAAAAGTGAAGTTCAAAACTAAGACAGGTACTGGAGGTAAAGGACACTGCTTAGGCCAGTTGATAAAATCTTGTTACTTATTGGGGAATTGCCAGGATCTCCAAGGAAACATTTTAGCCTCAACATTTGAAATTCTCTACTTCAACCCCAACAATGCTATGTATTTATGAAGCCAATCAACCAATAATTAGGAGTACTTCCTGATAATCTGGCGAACAATCTAGAATTTTCTCCTTTTATCAACAGCTATACCTTATTCTCTTTTTAATTCACAGAGTACAGATTTTTATTCATCAGTAAGCCTTCCACCACATCCATTTTTAAGTGAACTCCCCTTTATCTTTGATGGGACATTTTGATTTAAAAACAAATTAAAAGCATTATAAGGTCCCCTTGTTTCTTGGGGCCAAAGATGCCAAAATTATTTAGGAACTTCAGATTTAAGTTATGTTGTCCCATCTCTGTTGCTATACGCATGATGCCATTGGGGTAAGGATTCAGTTATTTTGAACACTCTTATTACATTTTCATTTACATCAAAGAAGCCCACTGAAAATAGATTCTTAAATTAGTTTCACTTACAAATAGCCCAATGTGCATTTGTATGCAAGGTCATGGCTTTCTAATTGTTGCTCAAGCGGAACATATTTCCTTAAAGTATGCTAATGAAAGCTTCCCTTAAGGGACACACATAAAGGTTTTCTTGGTTAATTTTTCTTGACATCTCTTAGATCTTAGATATATGGAAGTCCGAAAGCTAGTAATGTGCTGACAGCAGCATGCTATTTCCCCCACTACTAGTTTGTTTTTTTAATTGTTCACTTCCTTCCATCCCCATAATTTTACCTCTAAATTTATATACCTTAGTACAGCACATTATCTCATTTTTTGGCAAGAAGTTACAGGAAGCTTTTAGATTGATCACTTAATTGGACCTCAGGAATACCTGACTACGAGGGTATTTTCAGATGTTATGAGATCACAGTGAACCACAGTGAACCACGGTCAATCACGTGGCGGGGCCAAAGTTCCCTGAACATCTGTTCAGCAGCTGCCAGATGTTCACCACGGTCAATACCCACATGGGGTCAAAATCAACCATGCTTCCAGACCTGCAGCCTGGACCATCTCCGAACATGTTGTCAAAGAGATTCCAATGGGAAACAAAAAAAAGTAACGTCTGGATGGCAATCACCGGCCGGAATCAAAGAAAATTATTCCCAGCCTGGGACAAAGCATGCAATGTCACTGCCAGGAAACCAGCAACAACACAGGCTGTGGAGGGAGATTTAAAGGGCACACAGCATCAGGAAAACATGGCGGGATGGAGCGAGGCGGAAGGGAGAGGAGAGCGGCAGGCAAGAGAGCGAGGGAAGAGGAGGAGGAGGTGGAGGTGTGGGTGGAGGAGGAGGTGTTCATGCTGCACATGCAGGAGGTACAGGGAAAGTAGCACCATCAGCAGCAGCAGCCTGGACAGGCCGCCCTGGGTACATCGACCAGGCCGGGGGAGGAGGCACCCCGGAAACGGGTACAGGCAATGAAGGGGAGGGGACCCGGAAGCACAGGGGCACCATGGGGCTGGGTGTGGAAGTGGCCAGCCTGTCGGCAGGTGAGGTACATAAAGGAGGGATTCAGAACCGGGCCAGACCACCACCCGAACACCAAACAATCTCCCCCACTTCTGTTCCACAGACACGCAAACGGGCCCGGGACCCCGAGCCCCAGAGGAGATGGGCCCTGGCCAGGAGGAGGAGGAGGAGGAACCGAAGGGGAGAAGGGGGAGAAGGCCGTACCACTGAGTGGGGGCTCTGGGAGACCCGGGACTTTATCTGCATCTGGGGGACCCTGGAGCATCTACTGAAGCTAGAACTCTATCAGAGAAATGAGCACGTGTTCTGGAAGATAGTGTGTGAAATGGAGGCAGAGGGGCATCACCGGACCATCACCCAGTGCCACTCTAAGGCCAAAGAGCTAAAGAGGGGGTACAAGGCCATACGGGACAACAACCAGCGGTCCGGACACGGAGCCTGGACTGCCCCCTTCTACTATGCCCTGGACCACATACTCCATATGAAGGGATCAATAGTCACCCCATGCTTCATGGGGAGCGCTGTGGTCCAGGACAGAGAACGGGCTGAAGTACCCCCTCCCCTTGCCACCCACAAGAAGGCACCCGCTCCAGAGCCCAAGACCCCCTGGCCATACAGTCGGAATACCACCGGACCTTGGAGACCAGCAGGCTCCCCCTCTGTACAGCAGCTGGAGAGCCCTCACCCCCTGGCTGTACAGTCGGACTCCAAGGCTGTCACCCTCATAACCCTCAGTCAGTGGTTTCAGGGGTAGCACAGAAACACCAAGGGGCTGGCCTCGGAGGNTGTCACCCTCATAACCCTCAGTCAGTGGTTTCAGGGGTAGCACAGAAACACCAAGGGGCTGGCCTCGGAGGAATCAGAGACGGACATCGACGGTAAGCAGGTAGATCGGACGGGGGGACGGACCCGGGATGAGGGGGGAGGGGGGTTGGGGACAGCCTGGCCAGGGGGCAGGCCCCACCCAGGCCTGGCAGCCCGTGACATGGGGCCGGGGGGCCACCCGGACAATCCGGAAGCACTCCAGAAACCACCCCCCTATAACCCACCGGGCACTGAACGCCCCAGCAAAAGAGGCAGGTGGGCGAGGAGGCCGGCACACAGTAGCCCAGGCAGCAGCCAGAGGACCCAGGTGAGGCACACAGGCAGGGTGGGGGGCCCCCCAGGGAGACTGGGTAGAGGACCTGGGACACACATGGTGGGATGGGGGCCCCAGAGGGGCAGAAAGAGGGGGGGACAGGTGCCAAGCATAGCGGGCGTCCAGTGTGGCAAACGACTAACCACCATGTACCCTGCAGGACAGCTGGAGGGGCCACAGCAACCCAGGCCCGTGCCCCTAGCCCAGAAGATGAGGGAGCACCAGGCATGGGTATGGTGCCGGAGGTAGGACCAGGCAGAGGACATTGTCTGGACTACCCCAGAACAGGGGGAGTGGATTATTGCGGCCATGGACCGCATGAAGGCAGCTATAGAGGGCTCCCTGGAGTGGGTGGAGGCAAGGGATCAGAGGCTCCAGGCAGAGGTGCACCTGGAGTGGAGGCAGGAGAGACAGGAGCACAGCAGGCAGGTAGAGGCATTTGGGCGGCTAGAACAGACCATTGCGGGGATGATGCAGGAGCATTCCGTGAAGATGGACAGGTCCCATGACATTGGGACCTCCCTGCTCCTTCACGCAGGCACCCTGCCTGCCTATGTGATGGCAGCTGCCCCGATGGGCACCCTGCCTGCCCAGGGCCCCTCGGCACTCCCACCACCTCCCCAACCGCCCCAGACACCTCCACGCCAGCAGGGTCCCCACCTCTGCCTCTTGGTCTCCGCCGGTCTGCAGATGGAGCAGCCATTCAGGGGGGCCCTCGGGTCCTGGGTTCTCCAGGAATCGCGTTGACCGGGGGGGATGAGGGGGAAGAGAGAGGGTGGTCTGAGGGCGGGGGGGGGGGGTGGGGGGGGGTGGAACAGGTAAGTGGGTGATATAATATACGCATGGTTGACACTGCCACCTCCCGTGGTCTGCTCAGGGGCCCAGAGGTGGGGGATTGGACCATGCTTGTATAGGGGATCACCCAGGGAATCCCCCGGGCCCCTGGGGGGTGGGTCGGGTGATGGGCACCCTCACACCTGGTCCCCCTGGCCGATGTGCCTGGCCAGGGTGGCATGGATGCGTTTGGTGTAATGGTACTCCCTCGGGTTGTCTGCGCTCACTTACAGAGGCACAGGGCCGGGAGGTCAGGTAGGCATGGGGTATTGAAGGGTGGCCCCATAGGTGTCGCACACATTGTGCAGCACACAGCAGGCACTGATCACCAGAGCTGAGGTTTCCACTGTGTAGTTCAGCTGGCCAGCGAGACTCCTCCAGCGCTGCTTGAGGGCCCCGAATGCCCACTCAACCTTGGTCCTGCTGGCACACAGGCAGGTAATGTAGAGTACCTCCGCCAGGGTCCGGGAGACCAAGTATACCTTCATCAGCCGCCGGATGAGGGGGTAGGCCGGGTCCTCCAGGATACAGGGGAACATCAGCACCCCCTCTATCTGGGCATTCCCCATGTCTGCAAAGTCTCCCCGTTACATCCGGGCATAAAAGGGGGAGATGGTCATGATCTGGGCATCGTGGCTGCACCAACAGTTGCCCGTAATGATGTCTATGAACCACCCCCAGTGGTCCATGACTGCCTGCAGCAGCAGGGAGTGATACCCATGCCTGTTGACATACGGCCTCCCCCACGGAGGGGTGGAGGATCTTGATGTGGGTGCTGTCCACGGTGCCCATGCAGTTGGAGAACCCACCAGCCGCGAAGCCGGCCATCACGGCCACCTGGTCCACCAGCTGGATCACCCTGTCCAGGAGTATGCCCTCCACAGTCTCACAGACATCACGGAGGATACAGGCCATGGTGCTCACCCCGACACCGAAGTGCTGCGAGACTGACCGGCAGGAGTCAGGCATTGCCAGGTCCCAGATTCCGATGGCCACCCACTGGACCATCGGGATGGGGTTCCTCATGTGGGTGTGCTTCCGCTCCAGCCAGGGTGTGAGCAACTCTGCAAGCTGCAATAGGGTGAGCTTGTCCATCCAGAAGTGTGCCCTCCAGGTTGCGTCATCCCACTGAGCCAGCACCTGGGACCACCAGCTCTGGGCCCTCTCTGTGACTCATAGACACTGGGCAATGGGAATATCGAGCAGGGCGGCCCGGCGCATGGTCTCCCTCCTCCATTGGAGGCACCCGGCCGCCTCGCTGATCACCGCAGGCCTGGTCCGGCTGTGGCTCATGGCCTGTAAGCCTACTCCAGACACCCGCTGTGCCCTGAGCCGGGCCAGGGAGCGCCTGCAGCCTTGGTGAGCCCTGCGGACCCCTGCAGCACTCAAGGCCATGGTAACCTACAGGCGGGCGTCCAGGTGCACCTCAGTGGTCTGGATGCGCAGCTGATTGGTGTGGGCGCAGTATCACTTGACAGAGAGTGCAAGGAGAATCCTGCATGCACCCAACTTGTCCCGCTCCATGGTGAGGTGAGCCCCGGGGGGCCGTTGGCAGCCTGATATAGGCTGGGATGGGCAGTGCCCCCCCCCCGTCTGCCTGTGCCGGCTCCTGCAGGGTGGGCGGCCTGGGGCGGTGGGTGTGCGGTATTGAGTGCACCTGCTGTCCCTGCCAGAAGCTGTGTACATGGCCAGGCACGCGCCTGGGCATGCAGGCTGCAGCTGCATATCTCCTGTCATCACCTCTCCCTGTTGGCAACATCGTGTCCTTGCCAGCCTGATTAGTGTGTCGGCTGTCCTGTCTGTGTGCTCAGTTCCTGCAGCTGTGCTGGGTTCGCACCCCACACCTTGATCTGTTCCCCCTGTGTCCACAGCCCTGGCTGGGTGGGTGCCCTGCCCCCCACAGCAGCACCTGACCTCTTGCTCCAATCTGCTCAGGTGAGAAAGGCCACTGAAAGCTGATTGCCCGGCCCTGCTGGCGGCAGTCCTTGGGCAGCGCCCGAAGGGCAACAACAAAAGGGTGCTGGCCATTTTGTGGCCATTGTGAGGCCGGTGCAAGGACAGCGAGGAGCCACCCCCTGACAATGCCCACGCCACACAGCTGCCTCTGACCATTGCCACCCCCATGGTGAACTCGCTCCCGTGAGTGATACCCTCAGGCCTGGTTTCCCTTTGCTGCCCAGACTGTTACCAGACTGATGCCTCCACATACTTCCCTCGCCTCCTCGCTCTCTATCTCCCCCCTCCTTCTCACCCTTCTCATGGCTCCCCTCCTTCTCCCTCTCCTTCCTCCAGTGGCCTTTCTCCAACCAACCTACCCCTTATTCACACCCATGCCCATCCCCCCTTCCCACCCTCATCCCCCCTTGTCCATTCCCTGTAAGCCTTCACCCACCCACACCCACCTCCCCTCACTCAGACCTTTCACACCCAGACACTCCACAGCCCATTGTGGCCGGTGTGAGGCTGGTGCGAGTCCCAAACCCTGCAGGTCACGCCTCTCCATATCCCCCAATCTCATCCACATCCCATGCCTTCCCCCAAACCAATTACCTTTCTCCTGTTCCCTCTGGAACTGCCGCTCATCCATGGCTAAAGCCCCCATCCACGATCTCTTCCTCGCTCACCCCTTTCAACTCCTTGCTCTTACAGAAACCTGGTTCTCACCCTCCAACTCTGTTACCCCAGCCACTCTATGCTCCGGGGGCCTATAGTTCTCTCACCGACCCCACCCTTAGGGCCTGGGGGGTGGCGTGGGTTTCCTCTTTGCCAAGTCCTGTCAATTCAAAACCCTTTCCCCTCCTCCCTCCCTCTCCTTCCCTTCCTTTGAGGCCCACTCTGTGCGTTTATACTCCCCTCTACACATTCGTGTTGCTGTCATCTACTGCCCCCCCCAGTTCCCTGTCATCTTTCCTAGCAGACTTTGAATCCTGGCTCACCTTCTTCCTCTCTGATGACACCCCCACTCTCATTCTTGGTGACTTCAACATTCACGTCGACTCACCTTCCACGCCCTTTATTTCCCGCTTTCTCTCCCTTATCTCCTCCTTTGATCTCCGTCTCAGGACCAATTCCCCCACCCATACCGATGGTCACTCCCTCGACCTCATCTTCTCATGAAACTGCTCTCTTGCAGACCTCTCCTTTGATCCCTGCCCTAATTCTGATCACTTCATCGCCTCCTTCAGCTTCTCCCACCGACCCCCCTTCTCCTCACCTTCCCCGCGCCCCTTCCGCAATATGCAAACTTTTACCCCCATGGAGTTTGCCTCCTCTCTTTCCCCCCTTCTCGCCTCCGCTTTCTCCTCCTCCGCCCCTGACTCTGCCATCTCCACTCTCAACCTCTCTCTCTCCTCGACCCTTGACTCTCTTGCCCCCCTCTCTGCCCTCCCCATCTGGCCCCAAAATCCCCGCTCCAGGCTCACCCCTAACATCCGCTACCTCCGCTCTTGAACCCGAATGCCTCTGGCACAAATCCCGCTCCCTCCCTGACTTCCTCCACTACAAATTCTCCCTCTCCTTCCTCTCCTCAGCTATCTCCCTAGCTAGACAATGCTATTATGCCTCCAAGATTAAATCTTTCTCTCACAACCCTCGCCATCTCTTCTCTACTTTTGACTCACTTCTTAACCCTCCCTGCCCTCCTCCGCCCTCTTCCCTTGCTACTCAGGATCTTGCATCATTCTTCACCTAAAGATAGACAAGATCTGTCGGGACAGTCTCCCACCCACCTCCTCCTCCTTCTCCCGTACCACCCCTCCCCCCTCTCTCCTCACATCCTTTCCTCCTGCCTCGCACGAGGAAATCTCCGCTCTGCTCTCTTCATCCAACCCCTCCACCTGCTCCCATGACCCGATCCCCTCCCACCTCCTGACCTCTATTGCTCCCACTGTCTCCCCCCCCCCACTTCTCCATGTCATCAATCTCTCCCTTTCCACAGGCTCCTTCCCCTCGGCTTTCAAGCATGCCAATGTCCCCCACATCCTCAAAAAGCCCACCCTGGACCCATCTGACCCCTCTAGTTACTGGCCAGTCTCCCTCCTTCCCTTTGCCTCAAAGCTTCTGGAACATGTCATCTACTCCCGCTGCCTGGACCTCCTCTCTGCCAA
>QEPC01009809.1:62114-112705 GCA_003113815.1 Sphenodon punctatus | reverse complement strand
TCTTTCTTCTCCCCTGTCTCTCCCACTGTCCCCTCTCCCTGTCTCCCACTCCTTGTCTTTTAGATTGTAAGCCACAGGCAGGGACCACGTCTATTTCTATGTTCTGTTCAGCACCAGGCCACATGACTGGTGCTATGTAAATGTTAATAAAATAATAATAATAATAATAATAATAATAATAATAAATTGTTGCAGCCTGTGGCTTTCTTGGATGGCCTTGGTGCCCCCAAGAGCCCCCTCCCACCCCTGGAGGGAATGTGTGCCCCCCTCTCAGAGGTGTTAATCTCCCTGCGATGCTGGACCATGGCTGGCTGTGCTTCCACTGAGATCCTAGCTCCTGGCCCCCATTTGGCCCCCCATCCATGGACCTTCCACGAGACCATGGTCCTGTGTGACCTGTGGCATACCCCAGTGGTGCAATTGCTGCTGAGCTGCCCGGACAGCCTGTCGGGTGCTTATGCGAGCCTGAGCTCTGACCTTCATTACTTTGTCTATAAAGCAAGCGCCTGGGATTGCTGGCTGCATGCTGAGATGCTGGGGTTGGTTCCCTTTCCTGATAGGTGCATCCCAGAGATGAGGTGCTCACATGTGGCTTGGTCTGTGGTTGAGACCATGTCCACCCTGTCTCTGTGCATCCTGGCTGCCTACATGGCCTGTCTGGTGGAGGGGGGTCCTGCCCTAGCCGTATCCTACTTTGGCTGTGTTCACGGGGCCCGTGGGTACAAGCGCTCCCGTGGGGTGGTGTATCACCGGCTGTTGGAGCTGGGTCAGCTTCCGTGGCCCCCTGCTGCCAACTGCTGCATGTCTGAGCCTACCACAGCAGAGCTGTCAGCGCTGTCGGGTTTGTGGTCCTATTCTGATGTGCAGATGAGTCTCTCCATGCAGGAACCCTTCGAGGCTTACTTCCTGATCACCCACCACATGTCCATGCAGGGGGACCACCAGGGCATGCTTCATTGGCCCCACCTCATTCATCAGGCGGGGAATCCAGCCCCTGGGCTCTTCTTGGTCCCCAGCAGCTGACTGTGAGTCCCCCTGTGCCTCCCGGACCCCTGTTCCTGGCTCCCATGTAGGCTTCCGGCTCCAGCCTGGAGCTATGGCCCGCTGCCTGCTTCCTCCTTGCTGTCCAGGCCCTGCTGCTGTGCTACCTGCTTCCGTTTGGGGACTGCCTGTTTTGCTGTGTGTGTGCCCATGCGGGTTGTTCTATATTGGGGGTTCTGGTTGTCGTTGCCCCTGTGCCCCTGTGCCATTTCCCCTCCTTTTCCCTGTCCTTGACCCCCCCTCCCGTGCCCATTGTGCCTTATGTGGTGTCTTTCCCGCTGTGTCTACCCCCTCCCTTTCCTGTACATGTGTGTGTGTGCCCAGGCATGTGTGTTTGTGCTGTGTGTTCCACTGTGCCCTTGCTGTCTTTGTGCCTGTTGTGTGCGGTACCTGGGCATCTCTTCTCCCTCTCCCCCCTCCCTTCCCATTTCCCTTGTGTGGGTATTCCCTTGTGTCCCCTTTGGCTTCGTTTTCCCTCAGCCGGCCATGTCTGTGTCCCACCCCTCCCCGCCTCCTTCTGGGTGTTTTGATTATGGCTGGGAATCAGCATCATGTCTGTTGTGCTGCCCTGGACCGTGGTCTGGTGGCCCGATTCCCTACCGTGGTCCCGTTCCCATCTCATTTTTTCAGTGCCTTCTTTGACCACGGGGGGGTGGTTAGCCGGTTTGCCACCACTGCGAATCCACTGTGGTGACTCGGGACTGTGTAGCATCTGAAATCACCCTGAAATAACTACTTTGTTTCTTCTTAATAAATGTGTGAAACTCCATTGTAAAATATGAAATATAGTCCTGTGATGAGGTACCAAACAAAAATGCAACTTACTTGCTTTGTCTGCACAATTTTTTTCTCTGGGATTATTCAATTGTCTATTTTCATATATAAACAATCCCATGACATAAAACAGCATCAATTGGTTTTGCTGGCCACATTCCCAGCAGGTCCTTGTCCATAGTTCTCTCTTCCCAAACTCATTTTCTGGCTGCAAGACCCTTTCTAGGACTCAAACCCATTCTCCTGGCTGTCCAGTATTGTCCCATTGTTTCCTTGTTTGCATCTCTGAATGTTTTGCATCCACTCATTGCCATCTTCTGTTTTATATTTACACTGTAAATCCTTTGAGGTCAGGACCATCTTTTGTAATCTGTTTGTTACACTGCCTAGTAGGGGTGGGACACCGGGGAGAATACCGGATACTGGATTACCGGTATCGGATCTCCCCAGTATCAGATTTACCAGTATCGGCATACCGTTTTTTTAACATTGGCCGCTTTACCGTTTTTTTACATTGCAGCCATTTATTTCAATGACCGCAATGAAAAAACCCCCCAGTAAAACAGCCAATGTTAAAAACTAGTATGCCGATACCAGTGATTATCGGATTCTTGGAATAATCCGATACCAATATTCCCACCCCTACTGCCTAGTACTATTAGGACCCTATACTTGTCCATGATTGGGACTTCTAGTCACAACTGTAACACTGATTATCACTAACATACTGTTTAAAAAGGGGGAAATGAAAAATAAATAAATAACATTGTTCGCTTAAAACAATAGAAGGTGCATCCTCTTAAAAAAATGTCAAGATGTTGATATCCAAATTAATAAAAAATCAATCAATTCACATGAGCATCATCCAAGGAACTATAAAGTATAAATGGATAAATATGGAAGAATGTGTTGATTGTTATACCTTATACCACAAATGATGATGTTAATATATCAAAAAAACACTAGGGGGGTGGGGGAGAAGAGACTTTTTGTGGAATATCTTTTCTTTTCTTTTTTGGCCTCTAAAGGCTTTTAAAAAATTGTTGTTGTGCTAAAATTTCAACGCGCACTAGATGAAAGTATCTGGAAAATTAAGTCAAGTGATTTCTATCTGATTTCCAAAAGTGCAAATATCTCCATTGATGTAAAATAACTTAAATAATTAAATCTGGCATAAAGTTAAAAATAATATTTGTTTGCTAGCTGGCAGAATATAGAAAATGGCACTTTATAACACTAAGTAAAGAGAATGTATACCAAAGTAAGCAATGTGTTATATACTGCTTTAAAAGTTTACTTATCAAAATCAAGCACAGTGATTACATTTTTACATTTCTGATTCATTTTTGTTGAACAAAACAAACTACAGATCCCAGCTTATATATACAACACCGAAAAATGTGTGAGATTATAAAAATACACAAGTACTGGTGATAAGTACTGGTCATATTCACTTACACTGGCCCTGTGAGTAACTGCCGTATTCTCTTCTGAACTCTCTGGCCCTTTCTCTGATATCCTTCAGCAGCCTGGGGCCAGGTCTAAAGCTGAAGCAAGTACCTATAAAAATGGGCATACTGTTGAAATTATGGTATCCAACCCAGTAACATTGGGTACTAATTGTCACAGGGTCACTGTACTTTAGGGCTGGAGTAAGTGGCTGCAGGAGGCAGTCCTTAGAGTCAATATAGTGATAGTAAGTATCTGGACCTTTAAATCAGCACCACCTTTAAAAAAGGCAGGTGCAATCATAGGTAAGAGGACAGCATCACAGTGGGTAATAATGGGATTCAGGCACTGTTGCCATGAGGGACAGCACCTAAACACAATGCTGCTGAGAAAGTCACTAAGGTTAAGCATCTGAGGGCCTTTTTAAACAAGTGGGATTTCTCCCACAGTTTAAACCGGCGGCTAGGGAAACCCCACAGGGGGGGCAGGCTTTAGATGCTCCTCTGTGAACCTGAAGTCGCCCAGGCACCATTAGGAACATCGGTGCCATGTGATTCCCGGGTGTTTTGAGATGCGGCATAGATAAGACCCTGGTAATCGCGGTCTCAAAACACCCGGGAGGTCTCAAAACACCCCAGATTCATGCAGCACTGCTGTTTCTAATGGCACCCGGGTGACTTCTGATTCATGGAGGAGCGTCTAAAGCCCTCCCACCCCCACCCCATGGAGGTTTCCCAGAGCTGCTGGTTTAAACTTTGGGAAAAATCCCGCTTGTTTAAAAAGGCCCTGAGTGGAGTCAGATAGGCTGGGGGTGTCCAAGCCAGCCCTGGAAACAAAAGAGACAAGGCTCTCAGTCAGAAAGGGGAGAATACCAGGAGGTAGGAACCATAAAGGACTCTGCCTCAAACAAGGCTGAGAAAAGAGACTATCAGGAAGAGTCAGGAGTCAAGAAGGGCTCTGTCACACAAGGGCTGAGCCTCCAATAGGGTTCGGAGTGGATGGAAGAAGGCTGGAGCCATGCTGGAAGAATACCAGCTCACATACCAGCTCACAGAATATCAGTCTCAGATTGAAGAGTGAGAGGGTGCTCAAGCAAGGGTAGGGGAGAGCAATACTGCAGGGCCAGGAGGTATGGGTATAGAGGCCGGGCTTTGCACTACCCCTCTTAGGGGGGGAGGGCTTTCAATGACAGGGGCAAGGGCGTCACCGAGTGCTACCATCTTGTTATAGTAATGAAGAGCCCGGGCCCAGCCGAATGAGTCAAGAATTATCGCAGACCCAGGAAGCACAGATAGAAGCACTGAAGGAGGGGATGCAGGCCATGACAAACAGCCTTGATGCGGTCCAGAGACAATTTCAGGGGACCGCGGGCTGTAGCGGTGGACTCGGCCCACAGCGTGACCTCGAACACACCAAAGGTGAGTATGAGGGTGACTGTGGATGAGTACAAACACTGGGGGTTGGTGCCAGCCAGGTGGAAGGCCCCAGTCACCTCCAGGAAGTCATGCACCTGGGGGGCTGTGTCACACAGGTGCCATTCTCCATGTGGGAGGTGGGACAACCCTCTGGCATCGTGGCACCAGTCCTGCCAAGGGGAGAGGTGTGGGCACAGCCCGGCCTACAACCAGAAGGCTGCAGCCCAGGTATGGGGGGTAGGCCCGTGCTGTTTGAGAAGAGCTGCTCGGTGCTGTGAGCGGTGGTAGGAGCCCCACCCTTTATCAGGAGGATACACCGACGTATCTGCCCCGCTGGGGGAGTGTTTGCTCAAGGCAACAAAGGAGAAGATTTGGAGTGGTGAATTCATTGATATATTCGCCCTCCTGTTTAGTGTCCCTATACCTGACCCGTACGATAAGGAGGAGAGGATGGACAGGGAACAGTTCAAAAGGCTGAAGGCAGAGCGCACATGGTCCAATTGGGCCCACGGTCTACATGGGAGTTGTTGGGATTTTATTAGTGGTCAAAAAACAAAAAAACCAAAGTTTCACTGCCTACTGTGCCAGGACCAGTTAGAGCTCTGGCTAGACATCAGCAGAGTTTACACACAACAAAAGAAAATAGCTCAAATTCTCAGTAGCAACAGCTTAGAAGTAATCAATACCTTGGAGACTGTTTCTAGATTAAAATAATCTACTTTATTGAGAAATACATTGTGATAGGAAAGGCCTATTCCCTAGATCTTACTAGCTAGCTCCCACCAGCATGATGGCCAGTCATGTTGAACGTCAGAGAGAGAAGAAAGGAATGGAGAAAGCTCAGGAAGAAGGAGGAAGTCCAGTAGGAGCTTCCTGGGCACATCCCACCTGAGAGGGGGAAGGCAGAGATCAGAAAGGTTAAAGTGACACACACACTAACTCACTATCTCTACTCCCAATGCCCCTAGTGGTCATTAGGGTTTGTTGGTGCAAAAGGTTGATGTCATCTTGAGCTGTTTCTCCAACACCCCTTCTCATCACCTGTCGCACCAGCTCACGATTCCCATTTGCTCACGTAGCATCTGGAATCGATCCCTTGGTAGTGGCTTGGTCAGTCCATCTGCCCCCATTTCTTCAGTTGGACAATACTTCAACTCAATTAGCCCTTCTTCCTGTGCATCTCGAACATAGTGGTACTTTATGTCAATGTGCTTCATTCGAGACTTGGCTTTGTCCATTTGTGAGAGCTTAATGCAACTCTGGTTGTCCTCAAACATCTTGGTAGGCTTTGGCTCTTCAATTCCAAAGTCCAACAGCAGCTTGTGTATCCACACAGCTTCCCTGCATGCTTCACTACCTGATACGTATTCTGCTCCTGTTGATGAGAGTATAACAAGTGACTTCTTCCTGCATGTCCAACTTATGGCTCCGTCTCCATAGAGAAACAGGTGTCCACTGGTGGACTTGCGATCAGCTGTCTTCAGCCCAATCTGCATCCATGTATCCCACCAGTCTAGGGTTGCTACTTACTGGAATCTTCAATGCATAGTTCGCGGTACCCTTAAGGTATCTCCCCAGTCTCTTGACTGAGGTCCAGTCATTCTTGGTTGGGGCACTTACTTTCCTGCTTAAGATTCCCACTGCTGTGGCAATATCTGGCCTTGTCACTGTGGCTATGTACAAAAGCTTGCCAATTACTTTTCTGTACTGGTTGTTGGCTGGTAGAGGCTCATCATCTTCCTTTTGTTTCAGGAAATTGACATTCATTGGTGTACTGACCTCATTGGCATCTGCCAGTTCCAGACATTACAAAAGATCCTTGATCTTTGCTTTCTGGTTGAGAAGATAACTTCCATTCTATTCACTTTCTATTTGAATGCTAAGGTAGTGCGAGATGCTTCCAAGTTCCTTTACTTCTACTTCCTTGTTTAGGTGCTCAACAATCTCATGACTGTCTTGCTCCTGTTCATAACAGATGATCAGATCATAAACATAAGTCAGGACATAAGTCCATTTATTGTCTATGAATCTTGAGTACAGGCAGGGGTCAGCTCATCCTTGCGTGAACCCTTCCTTAAGCAGTAGTTGATTTAGTTTCTCATTCCATGCCCTAGCTGCTTGCTTCAAGCCATAAATGCTCTTCTGGAGCTTGCATACAAGCTTCTCCCTTCCAGGTTCCTCAAAGCCTGGTGGCTGCTGCATGTAGATGTCTTCCTCAAATTCTCCATTCAGGAATGCAGTTTTGACATCTAAATGGTCAACATGCATCTTTCTGGAAGCTGATATGCTAAGTAGTGTTCTGATGGAAGTGTGCTTCACGACTGGTGCAAATGTTTTGTCATAGTCTTCTCCATATATTTGGGAGTATCTTTGGCTACTAGTCTTGCTTCATAGTTCTGTACATCCCTTTCTGCATCCTGTTTGACTTTGAAGACCCATTTGCAACCTACAGGTTTTCTTCCAGCAGGTAGTTCCATAAGTGTCCAAGTTTTGTTCTTGTGTAAAGATTCAATTTCTTCCTTTGCTGCTTTCCTCCATTTTGCAGTTTCATGGGTTGGCATCCTTTCAACATCTTTCCATGTGCTGGGTTCTTGCAGCTCTGCACTTGTGGTGAGGTAGGAGTATCTCAAGGGTGGAACTCCTTTGTTGGACCTCTGTGAGCACCTGGGTTCTGGCTCAGCTTCTGTGACCCCTTCTGAATCTGCTTCTGGTTCTGGTTCACAGATTGGCATTCGGTGCCTGAAGATCTGCTCACTTGGTTCCTGTTTCATCTGGATCCTTGACTCCAGGTATGGTAATTCACCTTTGGTTGGCTTTTGTCTTTCGTCAAAGTACACAACATTGCAAATTTCAATATTACCAGTTTCAACATCAAGAATTATGTATCCTTTCCCTCCTAATACATATCCACACAAAACTCCCTTCTTGCTTCTGCAATTCAATTTGTTTCTCTTTGCCTTTGGTACATATGCATACACATCACATCCAAATACTCTGATGTGGTTTAGGCTAGGCTTATGTCAAAACCACAGTTCAAATGGAGTCTACTCTATGGCTTTGGTTGGCAATCTGTTCTACAGATAGCTGGCAGTTATTACTGCTTCTCCCCCAAATTTGCTTGGCAAACCTGCATCTTGTAGCATGCATCTGTTCATCTCCAGTAGAGATATATTTTTCCTTTCTGCAGCACCATTCTGCTCAGGAGAATATGGGACTGTAGTCTCATGTTCAATTCCCTGTTCTCTCAAAAAGGCTTTCATGTCATTTGAGATGTATTCACCTCCATTGTCTGACCTTAGTCAAACATATTCTTTAAACTTCTCAAATACTTGGCTTTTCTCTCTCAAGGTGTAAACATAGACAATTCTTAAGAAATCATCAATAAATGAAACTATGTAAAGATTTCCTCCAAAACTCCTTTCCAGAGGACCTGAAACATTACTGTGAATCAACTCTAGAGGGTGCTGAGACTCTTTCTTCTCTAGCTTGTGAAATGTTGGCTTCACACCTTTCTCAGTGACACAACAAACACATCTTCTTGTAGTCTCTTTACATGGCTGCCCCTTAAAGTCTTTAATTAATTCCCCTTTTTCCAGCTGGCAAATTACATTAATATCCTGGTGCCCTAATCTTCGGTGCCAAATCATATCACACAACCTATGGGTGCACTGGCAGTTGCTTGCTAAATTCACTTGCTCATTTACACAATCCACTTCAAAGAGTCCACTGTCTCTTAGAGAGCCAGACATTATTAAATCACCTTCTCTTGTGACATAGCAATGTTCATCCATGAATTCAAACTTGCATCCTTTCTTAACTCCATATTTTACAGAGATTAAGTTATTCTTTAATGAAGGAACATAGAGAGCATCTTCTATGATCACTGTTACAGTTTCTCCATCAGGGAGTTTGCAAAAGATATTTGCAGTGCCTTTCCCCTTTGAACATATTTCTCTGCCATCTGCTAAGGAAATAGGAACTGAGTAGCCCATATCAATTTCTGAGAATAATTCTACATCTTTGAAGAGATTTTCAGAAGCACCAGAATCAATATAAAAAACATTTCATTGCCTTCTGACATTGCATTAAAACTTTTGATTTTTCATTTTGCCTTCTGATTCTTTCCTTCAGAGCTGGCAGTTTTCTGTAGAGACTCTGTCTCAGCAGTAATGGTTGCTTTAGGCTTCCCCATTGTTTTGACCTTTGGACAATTAGCATGTAAATGTCTCTCACTGTCACAGATAAAGCACCTCTTCTTGTCCCCTTTCTTTGAGATAAAAGCTGCAATCTGGTCTGTAGAAGTTTGCTTTGTCTCTCTGATAAAATGCTCATTGAGTCTACTGGAGAGATATTTTAAGTCAATTGTTGCATCAGATACTTCAATTGGAATTTTTAAAGGTTTATACGAAGGAGGAAAAGAATTCAAAATGAATCCCACAATTCCATTTTTTCCAAGATCTATTCTTGAATTTTTCAGCCTTTTTGCAAGAGACTGTATTTGGCTTACATGTTCTGTGGGATCTTCATTATCTTTTAGCCTCATATTACAGAGCCTTTGAATGATAAAAATTGCTTCACTGGAACTTTTACGGTTATAAAGTTCTTCCAGCTTCTTCCAGACTTTGCTGGCCAATTCAACACCCTGAAAATGAACAAATAGCTTTTGGATTTACATACATTCCAAGGATTTCAAGAGCTTTGTCATTCTTTTTGTCCCAATGATCTTGGTAAGCTCCTGCAGCTGTTGGCCTCTGTGTTATCAGCACATTGTAAAGACCTTGACTCTTCAAGCCAGACTTCATAAGGAAATACCAATCCTTGAAATTCGCTCCTTCCAACTTTGGAATGTTGAGGCTGCCTTGGGCTCCATTCTGTTTCCTTTTGTTCCAACCCCCCCCAAAAAACAAAAACAAAAAAAATAAGCTTTGCTTTTCTCTTCTGAGATTCAATTCGAGTTCCAAAATATCTGGTAGGATTTTGTGGAGGATTCTGGGCCCATAACCCTATGTTCATATTTTATTAGTGGTCAAAAAACAAAACCCCAAAGTTTCACTGACTATTGTGCCAGGGCCTGTTAGAGCTCTGGCTAGGCATCAGCAGAGTTTACACACAACAAAAGAAAATAGCTCAAATTCTCAGTAGCAACAGCTTAGAAGTAATCAACACCTTGGAAATTGTTTCTAGATTAAAATAATCTACTTTATTGAGAAATACATTGTGATAGGAAAGGCCTATGCCTAGATCTTACTAGCTAGCTGCCTGGTGGTCAGTCATGTTGAAGGTCAGAGAGAGAAGAAAGGAATGGAGAAAACTCAGGAAGAAGGAGGAAGTCCAGTAGGAGCTTCCTGGGCACATCCCACCTGAGAGGGGGAAGGGGGGCTTAGAAGCAGAGATCATAAAGGTTAAAGTGACACACACACTAACTCACTACCTCTACTCCCAATGCCCCTAGTGGTCATTAGGGTTTGTTGGTGCAAAAGGTTGATGTCATCTAGAGCTGTTTCTCCAACAGGAATGACCCTAATTAAGTTTCCAGAAAGGGGGTTTGAGATGCTTAAGTACTCTGACATAGTCCGTAGAGCATTTGATGCAGGGTGACCTGGGGCTTGGTATGGTATGAAGAAGCATTTCAGCGCAGAGCAGCCAACAACCCTGGACTCAGATGGGATATGCATGCCCATGACATATGGCTAGAATGTACCAGCAGCCACAGGTATTCCCCCTGATCCGACAGCGGGCATGTGCTATCCCGGTCATGAAACAGACAGCAGGGTGAAAGAGGACAAGGGGGCAAGGCAAGGCAGCCCACAGTGGGGCCTACCTGTTGGGACTATAATGATGGGGAGAAATGTTTTTGATCCCCATGTAGATTCAAGCACGTTTGCATACAGTGTGCCGGCGATTACGCTGCTTCCAGATGCACCAAGTTCAGACTGTATGGTGCCAGAAGCAAGGGGCTACTTAGAGCTAGACAGGGCCTTTCAATTCAAGGGGGAACATAACAAGCAATGGGAAAGGGCATCAACCCCAATATGGCATGATGCCTTGCGGGAGGTGACTCGGGACTATCCCGACCAAGATACTGACAAATATGTAGTCGAGGGATTCCACCAGGGCTTCAGGATTCCAACGTTGGGTCCCCATTATCATCTTGGGGCTAGGAAGTTGAAATTTGTTGTAGGGAGGGAACACATAGTCCAGCAAATAATTGACAAGGAAGTCCGCAAAGGTAGGATACAGGGCCGCTTTGCACATGGACACATTAAGGATATCCCCTCTGGGCATAGTGCCAAAGAAGACTCCGTGGGAGTTTTGCATGATTTGCCACTTCTCCCACCCAAAAGGTGAGTCAGTGAATGATGCAATCCCACCGCAGCTCTGCTCAGTGAGTTATGCATCATTTGACTCAGTGGTCAAGATTGTGAATGCCTGTGGGAAGGGCATGCTTCTCGCGAAGTGCGCTATCAAATCCGTGTTTCGTCTCTTACCGGTGCACCCGGGGGACTTCAATCTCTTGGGCATGGAGTTCCAGGGAAAAATCTACTTCAACAAGGCCATGCCGATGGGATGTTCCATCTCATGTGTGGCCTTCGAGAAGTTTAATATGGTGCTCGAGTGGATTGTGCACCGTCGTGCCGGGTGGAGTCAGATCATGCATTATTTGGATGATTTCCTCTTCACGGGAAGGTTAGGGACCATGGAATGTGCGCTGGTGATGCGCGTATTCCAAGAAGTCACCAATGAACTGGGTGTGCCGTTGGCACCGGAAAAGACAGAGGGCCCAATGACCAGATTGACTTATTTGGGCATCGAGTTGGACACTGTCCTTTCCCTGTTGAGATTACCTCAAGACAAGCTTCAAGTCATCAAAGAACTGATAGAAACCATTCAAGGGGCTTCCAAAGTCACTGTTAGGCAACTCCAGTCCCTTGTGGGTAGTTTGAACTTTGCCTGCTGCATTGTTGCCCCAGGGAGGGCATTCATGTCCCGGCTGTACGCCCGCATCATTAATGACCATCCCCCGCATCACTACATCAGGGTGACGAAGGAAATGCGGGAGGATTTGGCTACCTGGGAGGCTTTCCTCCAGGGCTACAATGGGGTCAGCTTCTAGCGACAGTGGCTCCTCTTGGAGGTGGAGTTGCAGATACATTCAGATGCAATGGGGGGGGTCACGGCTTCGGCATCTATTTCAGGGGCAGGTGGTGCATGGTGCCGTGGTCAGCCAAATGGGAAGAGCAGGGTATAACACGTGACCTGATATTCTTGGAGTTTTTCCCCATAGTTGTGGCCATGGTCATGTGGGAAACTGAATTTACCAACAGAAGGGTTCTGTTCTGGTGCGACAACATGGCAGTGGTGCATGTTGTCAATAAGCTGTCATCTAAATCAGAAAGGGTCATGAGGTTGGTCCGGGCTTTTGTACTTAGATGTCTTAAAGTGAACAGCTTGTTCATAGCTAAGCATGTGCCTGGTATTAAAAATGGCAAAGCCAATGCCCTTTCTCGGTTTCAGACAGACTGCTTTCGCTCACTGGCCCCAGAAGCCAGAAAAGACCCTGACCCATTCCTGAGGGAAATGTGGAGCCTTGGATCCTAGATCTATATCATGCAGTAGAAGGTTCACTCATGGCCAGAACCAGGCAGGCATATGATGCAGCATTCAGCGAGTTCCAAGAGTTCAGGTTATGAAACAGTGGACTTTAGGATTTCCCATCCCCGAGGGGCAGGTCCTTCAGTTTACAATGGATCTTCATGGTAAGGGTCTCGTACCGGGGACCATTGCAGGAAAGGTAGCGGCCATTACATTCTCAACCCGGTTGGCAGGCCACCCATCACCTGACAACGACTTCTTTATGCACCGTCTCAGGGAGAACTGATCCAGGGACACCCCCCCCAGAGGCGAGACATGAGAGCACCCATTACCCCTCAGCTGTTGCCTCACCTTACCCGAGCATTGCACCCAGTATGTTACTCTAGGGGGGAAATGGTGCTGTTTGGGATGGTTTTCCGGGTGGCTCTGTTTGGTGCTTTCCATATTAGTGAGCTGGTCCTGGAATCCAGGGCATATGGGACATGTAGGGCACTCCAGTTGGGGGATGTGGGTTGGTAGGCGGATGTCCTTACGCTTCACCTCCGGAGATCTAAGAATGACCAGAAAGGAGTGGGGAAATTGATTTGGCTGTACCTATCGGACGATGAGCAAATCTGCCCCATCAGGGCAATGGGAGAATACCTTGTGTCTCGCCCTCAAGGAGCGATCCCATTATTTTTACATGAGGATGGGGCACCACTGATGCAATACCAGTTCGGGGCAGCCTTAATATGTGTGTCAAGGAAGCGGGTCTCAACCCGGGCAGCTACAGCACACACTCATTTAGGATTGGGGCGGTGTCAGCAGCGATAAGCATGGGGCTGGATTGTCAGTAGGGCTGTAGCGGAATATCGCAGCGGTAGCTATTTCCGGCGGAAACAGTGTTTCTGCAATTAGTGGAACGGCATGGCAGAGGCTTTCATTCCGCGGTTTCATTCCACGGTTCTGCGGTTCCGCTTATTTAATTTAGTGGAATCGTGGAAACATGACATTTTCGCTATTTCCGCAATTCCGCCAGCGCCAAAAAATAGCGGAATAGCGGTTTTCCACGATTTCCACAATTTTTCCACGATTTTTCCGCAATTCCACGATTTGCAGAATTCCGGCGGAATTAGCGGAATATCCGCAGAAAAGTCGCGGTGTGGCGCGGGCAGTTCCGAAATGGTGGAACGGCATCGCGGCACGGTAAAAGCTGCTGCCGCATCAGCCCTAATTGTCAGCAAATACAGCGGATAGGTAGGTGGCGATCAACAGAATTCCAAACATATATTAGGGAAACTGGAGCCAGAGTGAGAGGGCAAGGTATGATCTCCCAAATGCCCAAAAGGGGGAACCAAAGCATGCAAACTGACTTGTGATTTCTTTTGCAGACACAGCAGCACCCCGGGCAAGGACAATGGTTTGGATCGTTAGCCACAGCATCGTGAATGGGCAGGAAAGATGACTGCACACAGCGGGTGGGCACCAAACTGGGCCTTAGCAACCAGGTTGAGTTAATCTGGATAGGCCAATGCGGAATACAGTGGGAGCAGCTTCTCCCAGTGCTAAATGCAGCAACGGAGATATTTCCTCTGCCCGGAATGATCTTAATACATTTAGGGGAGAATAATTTGCCAAAGGCGATGGGATTGTGGTTGACTAAGAGAGTAAAGGCCGGCTTGCAAATAGTACAAGATTGATGCCCGGGGTGTATAACCATGTGGTCTGAGATGCTGCAGAGATGGGTATGGGGTATTGCTAACTGCCCAGAGCAAGTGGATAGGGCATGGAGAAGGGCAAATAGGGAAATTGGGAACTGGATTTGGTCAAAAGGTGGAAAGGTGATACGTCACAATGAAATTTGTTATGAGAAGGATGAGCTGGTTAGAGGTGATGGCGTACATCTGTCTGATGTTGCTTGTAATTTATACATTGGTGTCCTGAAGCAACGTTTAGTGGAGATAATAGATGGTATGGCAGCGAACCAGCCAAGCAGAGCTAGCAGTTCTAATGGCGGTGGGATGGTTCGAAGGTAATTGTTTAAAAGTTGAATTAGTTAGCATAGGATGGTTACAAATATCTCCTTAAGAGATTGGCACGGCCATGCATACCCACACAGTGCGCCTCACAGTATGTTCAGCCCAAGGGTGAGAAACTAACGGACGGACTCGCGGGAAGGACCATGTGCCAAACCGTGGGTAACGGTGTTCTCACCCTTGTTTAACCCCAACAAGTGAGGTATAGGTATGAACTACCCGCTCCAGCCTGAGGAAACTTGGCCATCTGGGCAGGGCGTAAGTTGCAAGTTGGGGAAGTTAGGCCATAGGAGGTTATCCTCAGAGTTTAACCAAGGACGTAAGTAGGAGGGCCGGAGGGCCACGAGAAGTGCTGGTAGAGACAGTAAACTCCTGTGGCAGGTCCAGGGACAGTTAAGAGAAGGTAGGACCCCAGTTCAAAGGAGGAAGTGGGACGGTTGCCCCTTCCCCCTTTTTATGGTTTTATAAATGGTTAATAAAGAGTGTGGTCATTCAATCCCAAGAAATGTGTCCTCGTCTTCTTCCTGGGTGTGCCGACAAATCCGGGGTACCAGCAGACTGTCTGATGTTCTACTTCCAGATGACCGGTGCCCCGGGTAACACCATACAATTGAGGATGCTCCAGCCTGCAACTCTATGGTGAGTGTGTGTGGAGTGTGTGTTGGTGTGTGTGTGTTACTGTGAGGATAGACCATGGGCCAGGGAACCAGCCAGGTCCACCTGATCCGGACCCAGGCACTACTGGGAGTGGGTGGACATGGGGGCAGTTCCGGGTATAGGCAGCTTTGCATCCTTCTAAAAACATCCAATGTTACTGGGTCGGGTACCACAATTTTGATGTGTTTAATTTTTGTGGGTACTTGTTTCAGCTCTACTTGCAATGTTTTTACCTTCAGTTATGTGGATATTCATTTATTAAGTTTTTCATTTATTCAGTTATTTGATTCTGGATTACCTTTACTTTGCTGAAATCATTATTCAGAATTTTGTTACTTGGTACTTTTTACAATTTTCTCCTGAATTACCTAACACAAATGTCACAATCAAATTCAAATTCACATTTTCTTTTTTTTTAGAAAAACAAAAACAAAAAACCAAAACAAAACCATCAAAATACTGCAGAATATATGAAGTACTGAACAACAAAACACCAATATTGAAGCAACTTAAAAAAATTAAATATATCAAATTTCAGAAACCCCAGAATGAATTACTGAAGTGTGAAATAAATAAATGAAATGACAATTTAGCAAAAAAATAATTTAAAATCTGCACAAATTTGAATATCTTGAATTGTATTAATTATTGTTTATGTCATCATTTCTTTTATATATAAAATAATATCTACTGGTACCACTGCTGGCTCCAGTAGATATTCACCTGGGATCTCCTCGGATCATTATATTTAATCTGTTGTATTCTCTTACAGTGGATTGGCAGTAACAAAAGGGTAGACTTTTTACTGATTTATTTTATTTCAGTAATTACCATTTTGAAATTTTCCCACTGATTTAAATTTACTTGTCTGCATGGATGAAGTCTGTAAAACACTGGCTATTATCAAAAGCTTTCTTCTTTTAATAAAAGCAATGAGATAAGTTTCACTACACTAAGAATAAGAGCTGATTACATAATAAGAGAAGGAGACAGCACTATTTGATGAAACACAGAAAACACTAATCGCTCTAACCATCTCTTCTTTTGACATCTGGAAGTCTGCATTGTGTGCCTGCTGATGAATGGTTTTTCAGACTGATCACTTTGAGCTGCTGAAAGTAAAAGCATCTGCCATTTTTATGCTTATACAGTCTTACACAAAACCCCTACTGTTGTTCAACAGAAGATCATACAGCTCATTTTACTGTAGAAAGTCTCTGCCAGGACTTTCAGCAGTGAGTCTCTTTGCCAAACAATGCTTATTCCATGATCAAAGCAGAGAAGGGATGTGACATTTAGAGTCAAGTTCATGTTCGCTCTCCTTTACACAGTATAAAAAGAAGAGGGGAAGGGGGGCACATTTAGCCTAAAGATCTAATCATATTCTTTTCTAGGAATGTACATGTCTCTGAATAGAATGATTTCTGATCAGACACAAGCAACAGCCTTTGTTTTAATTTATCCTCTGTCACCAACCAACGCCCTCCCAAAATATGTTTCTGGGACGCTTCTCCTTTTTTCCAAGATGGTTTGCAAATATTTCAACTCAAAGTGCAGAAAATATTTTTTCATACTCGCTGTTCATTGAAGATGATTTTTAAATATTTTTTAAAATAAACTGAAGCAAATGATACATCACCAAGGAAATGTAAAAATACCAGTGATAAAGATTTTCAGGACAAAAAGCACCTCTAACCAAGAACTCAGATTCATCATATTTTAGCAGAACTCAATAATTTCCTTTTCCACTCTCTATCTTCACTGCTTAGTATGGATATCTCTTACATATGTCCATATTTGGTTAAAATTAACAGGCTTGTGTAAACCGAGCAATTCTAAGGATGAAGGTTCCTATTCAGAGAAGCACTTGAGAATGCAGTTTACATTTATGGCCATGAATAGTTGTCGACGCACCCCCCAAATGAGACACGACACCAGAGAGTAGGAATTCAAAATGGCTGCACTCTTTATTCATAACATATCTTGTGTCCGAATTGTAATGGTGGGGGCAATTCGCTCAAGTGAATTGGGTGCAGCTCCCATAACGAAACACATAAACATAACTCAGGGATTAGTCCGATATCCCATCAGGTACCAATCCCTCTTTACTGTTCTAAATGTCTCCACCTTCCAATACCGAGGTCATGGGAGGGGGACCATGGCCTGTGTGGGCCAGAGGAAGGAGGATAGTGCCATCAAACCAGGGACAGTACGTGTCCCTACGGCCCTCATGGTCACTTTTCCCCAGGGGTTGACTCCGCCGTTTGCCATACCATGCGATTGCGGCTGGGATCCCCCCTCATCTCTTATGGAGATACCCCAATCAAGATTGGAACCTACCTAACTCAGGTGCTGGACCCCTGCAGAGTGTGACAAAATAAAAACTTAGCAGCCATAAATACATTCTTAAGGGTTGAATTCAATTAGCCAAATGTCCCCCAACACTATGAGGAAGGCGAAAAAACGAGCAACAACAGGCCCAATAATGTGACTTGCAAAAAAATCCTTCCTGGCCCTACTAAGCGACTGCTCATCCATAGTGTTTAATGAGCGGGTGTGATTGTGCAGCCCGCCACCGCCTCCCAACTGAGGAGGCAAAAGGCAGAATTCACTTACTGCACCACCCCTTTTGGGTGGTGCATCAATCAGTTTCACAATCTTCGCACTCTTCCCGGTGAGGATTGCCTAGCGACCCCTGCCAGGTCAGTTTTCCTTCCCACGCCTTCCAGGTACTTTGACCACGGCATGGCCCAGGATCGACATAACATCTGTTGCGCTGCCCCCGGCTATGATCTGGCGGCCCGATTCCCTGACACGGTCCCAGTCCCGTCACGTCTGTTCGGGGCTTTTTTTGACCACTGGGGGTGGTTGTTCGGTTCACCCCTGCCGGGAATCTACTGTGGTGAATCGGGACCATGTAACGTCTGAAATCACACACACACACACACACACACACACACACACACACACATGGGTATATTTCACAAAATGAACTCACTGTCATTGCAGGAACCTCCAGCAGTAGTGAAACTCATCCCTTGTATTCTCTGCCTGAGACTAATTGAGCTTTCTACTTGATTACCTCCCTCCCCCTCAAGCTCAAGAATGCGCATTTCCTGGAGGCTTTATAAGACATTTTTATTTGACCAGGCACTTGGTGGGTGGGATATGGGGATTGATTTTATGGGAATTCTTAAATCTTTATGTTGTGTGTTTTATTTTCTAGTTAGTTTTATATTCTTCTTCAACCCCCTCATCCTTTGGAATAGGACAAGATACAAATCTTAATAAAAAGTAAATACATGTATCTCATTTAGAGCTTTGGGTTTTACATGGTATGGATAAGGCAGGACTTGATAGCCTGCCACATGGAGACATCCAGAATATGTGATCTCATATTCCCGCCTGATTTTGGACTCTATGCCATCTATAAAATCATTATTTATTTAATGTTCACTGACATTGTGCTTAGAATTCTGCATGCCATATTACAATACATAAATCAAAACCTATGGAAATGACAGTAAAAAAGGTTATGATCTTGAAAACATTTATGGGCTTGAGTAAATTGTGCATGTAAGAAGACTCAGTAAGGGGAAAAAAAGATTACTCACATGTAAAGTTACTTGCAACTGTCAACGCAGTACACTTGTCAATGTGTGTCATGTATCTGTACCCCACCCCACGCTCCATATCACTCTCTTTACATACACCATTCCTACTGTCAGATTTTCTAGTTCAGGCTGAGGAAACACATACTTCTGTCTTTGGAGATTATCTGAGTCCCAGTTTGTCGCAGGATTCAGGCAAAGATCAGTCGAGACTGAACAATATATCCCATGCTTAATTTGTAAAAAAATGAATTGCTAGGGGCCTAAGCCTGCCCCAGAAGGTAAGCCACACACCCTGCTCCAGAGCTTGTCAAAGCAGGGAGCTGAACCTTAGTTTCTGACTAGTAAGTCAACAGCTGGACGATCCTGCCTCCCTAGAATTGAATATAGAAGAAAAGAACCTGTGATTTAATATAAATGATAACAAGTGCAGAGAGCGAGGCAGGAAAGCCATTAATGAAAGCCAAATAAACAGTCCAAGGGTTTGTTTTGGCTTTTGCTTCCAATGTTATTACCAAACTTTTTCTGGTCTAATTTTTCTAACTAAAAATTAGTTCAGAATATTTTGGAATAAAAAAAAATTGGGGGTTAATGAAAATTTTAGGACATAAATTACAGGGTGTAACTTCATTTTATTTAATTTGATTTACACATTAAAAAAAATATATTTTTCCCCTCACCCAAGGGATCATCCCTGCTAAATCTCAGGCTCTGATATTGCCACCATCATGCATCATCCATCATCCATGCATTTATCACCTCAAGACTAGACTACTGCAATGTGCTCTACATGGGGCTACCCTTGATGACAACCTGGAGACTTTAGCTGGTAGGGATGGGTGAAAAGAATGGCAGTCGGATGTTTGGACGTTCAGACGATAGGTTCGAAACCCGAGTTCGGGTTCGGCTGTTCGGTTCGGCGCAGTTCGGTTTGGTCGAACTCGGCCGAAGATTCAAAAAAGTTCTCAGTACCGAAACAAATTTTTTTCGGTATCGGTATTTTTGGCTCTGAAACCACCCCTGGTGTCCACCCCTGGTGCTAGGAAGTCTTCTCCTCAGCTGCCTCCCACTTCCAGTCACGTTTTTCCCACCCCCGAACTCATCTGAACTTTTCCGAAATGTTTGGAAGTTTGAGCGTTCAGTTCAGAAGTTCGGTTTGATCATCCGAACAGGCCGAGTTCGGGACTAACTCCGAACTTCCAAACCACGTTCACCCATCCCTATTATCTGGTGCAGAATACATCAGCCATCTTCCTTATAGGTACGGGTCGCTGGGAACATATAACACCAGTGTTCCAATTTCTATGCTGGCTGCCTATAGTCTTCAAAGTTCAACCTTTAAAGCTCTATATGGCCTGGGTTCCACTTAACTGCGGGACCACCTCATCCCAGGGATGCCTGCTTGGAGGTCCCCCCGGGTTTCCTGGGTAGCCAGGTTCGAGTGGGTGTTCTTGGTGTCCACACTGTAGCTATGGAATTCCCTCTCTGTGGGGATTTGCCTCTCTCTGGATCTCCCATCCTTCCATAAGCAATGTAAAACCTGGCCGTTTCTCCAGGAATTTGGTGAGGAGGATGGGTAGTGGGTGAGGGGTTTTGGTTTTAGTTTAAAGGTATTGGGTTTGTCCTTTCATGTCTCTGTTATTGTCCATATGTGTTTTATTTGGATATTTTAATAGGTTTTATATGATATTTATATATTGTACACTGCCCCGGGTTGCCATTGGGCAGGGATGGATGGCATAGAAGAAATATTAATAAATAGTAAATAAATAAATTTCATAAATATTGGATAACAGTTCTTGATTGTATAAACATCATGTTTTGCAAATGCATTTCCAGCTACATCACCTTTGATTTCCACACAATGTGGATGAAATTTGGAAAGATTGTACCCCTCACCAAAGGGATCTTTCTTGTCAAATTTCATATAGACTATATGAATGGTCCCAAATATATAAACAATTGAACTTTTGTTATTTTAATAGAAGTTGTGGAAATACTAGTCCTGAATATTTTGGGACAAAAATGAAGATGTCAGGACAAAACCTGAACTTAGCAAGGCAGAGGGGAGGAGAAAGTAGGCCAGCAATCAAGAGACATGATTGACACATCAAGGCTGCCCAATTGGAATCCCAAACATATCCTGCAGCAGGATATAAAAACGCCCTGTATTAGCTATTTCCTAAGCAGATGTTTCCAACTTCCCAGTAACAAGCAGGACAGTTTGTGTGGGCACAGCACTGAATACATGTTTGACATTTCTACTGGGCAACTGGCATCACAACCCCATCTTGTACCACTGTTACAAACATAAGAGAATCATTGCTATAGGCTCATTTTCTGGAGTTGCTTCCCAGGCTTTCAACTTGCCAATACCCAATCACTGAAATCAGGGAGGCTTGTGGGTGGGCACTTGGGAGAAAATATAATCTTCTGCCAAGCTGCACAGCCCTACCATGGCTTGATCTTGTGTGGCTTGTAGACTGGCTCACGTATGCACCTACAGATTTTGGGATGCCAATGACTGAAGCCTGTGCCAGTGCTCCTCCTCTGCTCCTCCTCTGCTCTGCTCTGCTCTGCTCAGCACCTTCTCATCCTCTGCTCTGCCCACCTCCTGTTGTCTTCAGTCTCTCTACAAATGGTCCAAAAGCAGATGTGTGCATCCAGTAAAACCTCTATAGTTTAAACAGAATCAATACCTGGTAGTGATTTAAGGAAATTTACATGTTCTGTAAAAATCATAAAACTGATATTACTTATAATATTGAGAACAACCTGTCTAAAATTCATCCAAATTAGGTGGAACACAAAGGTGTTATACCTGGGAATATGTGCACAAACCATTAAATGTTTAAATTGCTTATGAAATCAGGAACTGCCATCCACTTTTTCTGAAATTTGGCAGAGACAATCCCTTTAGTGAGGGTTATAATCTGCACAAATGTCATGAAACCTGGATGAAAAATTAAGATTTTGCAGTCAGAAATCCATTTCCGCAATGTAAAAAAAATCCACACACACCCCACTTTCCGTCCCCAGTCCAGGCTATGCGGGTGGAAGGGGGGACACCCCCCACCCACCCTGCCCAGCCTGGATTTTAAAAAAATTCCCCCAAAAGTCCCTGCTAGTGCGGGCTCCGGGCCGCCGCCAGCGACCCAGAGCCTGCACCAGCAGGTGGTCAGGTACTAGAACTGTACTAGGGTGATCCCTGCGGTGGGGGGTGGTTTAACCCCTGCCCCACCCCAGGGATCACCCTACCTCCCCACCCAGGGATCACCTACCTTGCGCGGCGGTGGCGGCGGTCCAGCAACTTCAGTGCTGGCTGTGGCTGCCAGCTTCAGTACTACTAGGCCTTCCAGGGAAACCTGGAAGTTCACCAGAAGGCCTAGTAGTGCTGAAGCCGGCAGCCACAGCCAGCGCTGAACCTGCGGGCGAACCGCCGCCGCCGCCCGGAGTACAAGGTAGGCAATCCCTGCGTGGGGAGGTAGGGTGATCCCTGGGGTGGGGGGGCGTTAAACTACCCCCACCCCAGGGATCACCCTAGTACCTGCTGGTGCGGGCTCTGGGTCACCAGTGGCGGCCCAGAGCCTGCACTAGTAGGGAGTGGGACTTCAAATTTATTTATTTTTAAAATCCAGACTGGGCAGGGTGGGTTGGGGGTGCCCCCCTTCCACCTGCACAGTCAGGGAGGGGGAGGTTTTTGTTTTTTGCCCCATTGATTTCAATGGGGACAGTTTCCCATTGAAATCAATGGAACAAATCCGGTACCGGTAAATCGGTACAAATCCGGTAATCCGGGTTTTTTGAATCCGGTAACCGGTAAAACCGGTAACCGGTAATTGCCCTGATGTCCCACCCCTAGTCTCTAACCTCCCCTTTTTGGGAAGGTTATTGAGCGGGTGGTGACCCAGCAGTTGCAGGAGCATCTGGATTGTGTCGGTTTTCTTGATCCCCTGCAGTCAGGATTTCTCCCGGGTTATAGCACCGAGACTATACTTGTGGCATTGGTCAACAATCTACACCAGGAATAAGAACAGGGATGTTCGGCCCTGCTGATTCTATTAGATCTGTTGGCTGCTTTTGATATCGTTGATTATGAGATGTTGGTGACATGCCTGCGGGACTGAGCGGGGGTGGGCAGTATGGTTCTTGACTGGTTCCTCTCTTTCCTGACCAGAAGAACTCAGCAACTGGTGCTCAGGGATTATTTTTCATCATACCAAGACCTCTCGTGTGGAGGCCCACAGGGTTCTGTTTTGTCCCCTCTCCTGTTCAATGTATATATGCAGTCGCTTGGTGAGGTGGGCAGGAGGTTTGGCATGCGGTATCATCAATATGCTGATGACACCCAGCTTTACCTCTTTTTTCATCGGACCAGTCTTGGTGCTTACAGGTTGTCTGGCAGCTGTGGGCGAGTGGATGAGGGCTAATCAACTAAATCTGAATTCCGATAAGACAGAGGTGATGCTGGTGGGGGTTATGTCCCCCATCATCGACGGGGTCTTCCCTCCACTGGTTCCCCAGGTATGGAGTCTGGGGAACCCATAGTGATAGTTCAGAGACTTCAGCTGGTACAGAACACGGTGGTCCATCTCCTGGTGGGACTGGGCCGCCGGGAACATATTACACCGGTTCTTCGATTTCTTCACTGACTGCCTATAGTCTTCTCAGCCTGATTCAAGGTGCTGGTGCTTGCCTCTAAAGCCCTAAATGGCCTTGGCCAAAACCTATTTGTGGGACCGCCCCCCCCGGGTCCTGGATCGACCCCTGCAGTCATTGGGGTGTGTTTTCCTTGAGGTCCCCTGAGTCTTCTGGGGGGCCACGATGGGAAGAGCCTTCTTAGTGGCTTCTCCATGACTGTGGAACTCCCTGCTGCTGGAGGCCAATTTGGCCCTGGATCTCCCCTCTTTTTGACACTGTTGTAAGATGTGGCTGTTCCGCCTGGCCTTTGATGGGAAGGATGGGGACGGTGGGGGAATGGGTTAGGGTGGGGGGTAGTTTGGGATTTTAATTCCTCCTTGTTTTTGAGTGTTTTAAGTGTTTTTGTTGATGAATCGTGAGCCGCCCAGAGCTACCTGGGACAGAATGGGCGGGGTAAGAATTTTTTAAAAATAAAATAATAATAATAATAATAATAAAACCAACTTAGGCTGTTTTTAACAAGCACATTTGTGAAGGGGGTCCGTGTGTACTGAGTAGGATGGCCATGGTGTGAGTGAGTGGGGATTCAAACAGGCCAGGGATGCATGTGCACCCCTAATCATGTGCATTTTAATCTTCTCCCACACAGAGCAGTTCGGATTTCTCTCCAATGCTCCATGAGTGGCCAAGGGGCAGTGTGTGAGTCACCGGAGGACATGACCCCATGCATGCTGCCTTTAAATGTATGTTTGGATGTGTGTGGGATGGGTGGACCTACGTGGTTTCATCTTGGTTAAAAACAGCCTTAGAATTGGCTAGCTTTCATTCCATGTACATGCCGGTTAATATGTTGATGTGAACATGGAGATAAAATGCATGGTTCAAAACAGTCCATTAAACCATTCTCATGGACCTGTTATAATAGTAATATATTTCCAGTAGTTACTGATATAGAACAGAGGTGGTCATTGATAACATTGCTTAATGTATGAGTTCAGTCACACTTTCTTTTAGAATCACCCCCCGCACTCGCCGCGGTGGGGGGTTTGGGGCCCCCCCTTACTTCACAGAAGGAGATGAGGGGGTGGGGCGACCACACCTCATTGCGTGAAAGGAACTTGTGGGTGGGTTGCCATGGCAACCAATGGGGAGGCGCCCGGGACTCCCATGAGATGAGGGACTCCTCTGGCGCCATTTTAGAATCCCCCTATCGCCACCTCAGTCTTTTGCAGTGGCCAGCGGGGGCACAGCACACCCACCCACCCCTTTAGGCAACACTCCGAGTTAACACTGGTTGCCAATTAGGACCGGAAAGGAATTTTCCCTAAGCCTGATTGGAATAATAAAGGCAGCGGTTTTTTTGCCTTTCCCGGAGTGTTAGCCAATTTGGCCAAGGGGTGGTGAAGCATTTAGCCGGTGGTAGGCTTGCAATTGTCGCACTCTTTAGTTGGGGAGTTATGAAGGGTACACAGTGCAGAGATATAGGTGAGCAGAAACATCTTCTTAAGAGATTGGTAATGCCATGAATAGCTTCACAGTGCAGCCCACCGTATGGCCATCCCAGGGGTGAGATGTGAACGCCTGGACCCACTGGGCAGACAATGTGACAAGCAGGGGGGTAACGGTACCCTCATCCTTGTTTCATCCCCTCAAGAGGTGCTAGGCGCGAACAACCTGCCCGGCCCGGAGAGACCCAGGACCGTGGCAGGGCGCAGGTTAACGTTGTTGAGTAAGGGTAAGGAAAGTTCCCCCGGGCTTCACTAGAGGAAGTTATAAGGGTAACAAACGAGGTTCATTTGGCTAGGATAGGATAGGGATCTCCTGGTGTGGAAAACAGTGAAACAACAGGACCCCAATTTAAAGGGGGCAAGTGGGTGGGGCTACCCCTTCTCCCTTTTGATGTAAGCTAATCAATAAAGAGTGCGACCATTCTATCCCACACTTGTGTCCTTGTCTTCCTTCCTGAGGGTGCGCCAACATTGTCCAATCTCATTCTTCTAAAGCCCCTCTTAATGGGTACTTTCAGACATGACGCTAACCACCCTTTAACCACCCTTGGTGATTATTTATGCATGTTGCAGGGCTGCATAGGGCACCAATACAGCCCTGCAACATGCATAAATAACCACCAAGGGTGGTTAAAGGGTGGTTAGCGTCATGTCTGAAAGTACCCAATGTAACAAGTACATCTGTCTGGTTATTCAAAGAACACATGACCAAGACTATGTTAAACAATTAATATACAAGCTACTTTATCCAGCCTAGAGATATCTTATCTTTACTCAAGAACTTCTTAGTTGCTGATGTGTTCTAGTCTTGTTGGAGTACTCAAACTCCTACTCATTATTTAAAGAGCTTCTCCCTGGCACATACAAGTAACAATGTATCTATAGGTATTAACAAATGGGATGTTGTCTCACATTAACCCAAAATGCAGCTGCTCATTTATCATGTGGCTGTCAGATATTCACCCAGGGGTCACCCCAGTGCTGCTCCACACAGTGTCAACCCAACAGGCACCCATGGGGTCACCTCCCATATGTGAGTTCTGCACCATGGAGCTGCAGATGCAGTCTAGAACAACACTAAAGCAACCACAAGTTGATGGTAGAGAGGGGTAGTGGTGTGTGGACAGAATGCAATGGGGAGGAACATCTGCCCATTTGTTGCAGTCCCCATACGGGGCTTGCAAGAGACAGCTGCATGGGAACTGCATGGAGTCACTATGGGTTCCAGTGGGCTCCCAAACTGTGTATGATTCTGTATAAACAGTACACCTTATATGATTGAGGGAAGGAATGTATGTATTACTCACATAGATGTGTTGTGAAACTAGTCAGGCTTTGATGACCAGAGCTTTAGCCTAGCTGAGTCCTAAGAACTTCTGATAACTGACCACAATGGCAGAATCACCCTATCACATGGTGGAAAGGAATTGACTAGGCTAATGGCAGATGAAAAGTTGAAATGAAGCTGCCTATGCTATTATTGATAAAAAAAAAAGTTTCCATGATCAACAAAGACGGTTGTCTTGTGAGCCGTTGAAATAAAGTCATTGCAAGTTTCCTTCCAGGCCAAGACTTCTGTATGTCAAGTTTTAGCTCAATGTATGATAGATATTCAGGATACAAAATCTTAAATAGGAGTTTATAAAAGAAATGCTGGCAAACTCTTGACTATAATGGTTTGATAAATTCCTACTTGCTTTAAGGAAAATCAATCTCTCTTTTAAGTCAGCATATATTTTTTTCATACCTCCCCAAAGGTATTAACATAAGAAATAATTTCTGGGTAGAATGCATGCACCCAAACCTCAAGTAATAAATGCGGAGATCAGAACCAGATCTTACCTACTAAGAAGATTCCATTTGAAGCATCCCTTAAAGCTGTGGTTTCTGAAATCATGAATTCAGTTTTCCTTTTTAAAATGAAGTTTTCTACTCTCCTTGTTGTGGAAAAAGGTTTGAAAATGAATCCTCAATGTACCTAATGGATCAAAAACTAAAAAGTATCCTTATTGATGGTGTCACCATCCGTCTTGTTCCCCAAGCCCGTAGCTTGGCTTCGTCTTCGATGCTCACATCTCCTTTAAACCTTACATCGACTCTGTTGCCAAGTCCTGTCACTTTACCCTCTATAACATTGTTCGGATTCGCCCCTTTTTCTCTGTCTCCTCAGCCAAAACCCTTGTTCATGCTATGGCCATCTCCCACCTTGACTACTGCAACCTCCTCCTTGCTCGCCTCCCCCGCTCTCATCTGTCCCCCCCCTTTTCTTCATCCAAAACTCTGCTGCTAGGGTCATCCACTTGACCCATCATTTCGATCACGTGCAGCCTCTCCTCTCCTCACATCACTGGCTCCCCCTCCCCCAATGCATCCTTCACAAACTTACTTACAAAGCCCTTCACAGCCTGGCTCCCCCTTACCTCTTAGCCCTTATCTCCTTACACACTCCTGCACACACTCTTCACTCCTCCTCTGCCCCCTCCCTCACTCTCCCTTGTCTCCCCTGCTCCCCTAACCTTTTTCATCCCTTCTCCCTCACTGCCCCCCATGCCTGGAACTCCCTCCCTGCCCACATCAGCCTTGCCCCTTCCCTCTGCTCCTTCAGATCCCTCCTCAAAACCCACCTCTTCTTCCCCACCTTTCCTGATGCTTGCTAGAACTTTCCTCTCAACATTTACTGTCTACCTTCCCCCTGACTCCTCCCTAACTGCAACCAAGCCAAGCACATGCAGCTGAGACTTAACATCCACTTGAATGTTTTATCCCTTGTCTCTCCCTATGTCCCCTCTTCTTCCCCCCCCTCCAAGTCTTTTAGATTGTAAGCCATAGGCAGGAACTGCATCCATCTCATTGTTTTGTAAAGCGCCAGGTAGGGATGGGCGAACACGGTTCGGATGTTCAGAGTTCGGACCAAACTCGGTCTGTTTGGATGTCCGAACCGAACTCTTGAATGACCAAACAGTTCAGTTGTGTTCAGATGAGTTCGGATGAGTTCGGGGTGGGAAAAATGTCTTTTCAGGGCCAAACATTCGGTTTCGATTTCATTTCGGTTTCAGTTTCGGTATCGATCGCTCTATTTTTGAATGTTCGGCCAAGTTCGGCCAAACCGAACACTGCTGAACCAAACCATTGAACCCGAACTTGGATTTCAAACCGAACGGCCGAACATCTAAACCGCGTTCTGTTCGCCCATTCCTAGTGCCAGGTACACAGCTGGCACTATACAAGTGCTAATAATAAATAATAATAATAATAATAATAATAATAATAATAATAATAATAATAATTAATACATGTTTACATCAATTTCATGATTGTGGGAATGCTTTGGGATTGATGTTAATTGTTAAAAGAATGCAGGAGACTATACTCATCTTGCCTTGTTAAACTGGATGCTCTCATTGGATTCAATGTGGGTTGCCCTTCTACTATCAATTCTTGTTGCAAATACTATAAAGTGTTTGAGCTAAACAAATAGCCAAGTTTAACTGATTATTTGACAAGTACTCCAGTTATTCTATTTGACTATCTAAACAGCCAAGCCAAGTACTCAAAGAATCTAGAAAGTTTTTTGCTGAAAAGTAGAACACATTTTCAGATGATGGCTTACTGAACCCCATCATGCAGATACCATACAACATTTCAGTACCAATTTTTCCAAAAAAGGTTTAAACTAAGACTGTACTGAATAGTAATTTCAAGTATTCAGGTTGAATACCAAAGTTCTGAGTAATCGGCCTAAGTACTCAGCAGCCCTTCAGTGCTGTTTCCGAAGTTTCAGAATTCCAGACTTCAGAAAACTTTGGAAAACATTGGAAAGTTGTTGCAAAATTCTTGAACCCACAGCCAAAGCACTACCCAGAAAAGCAGACTAGCAGAAGTGGGCAATCACTCCAGAAGACAACCCCCAGAAAATTGCAACTGTGTGCAAAAATCCAAAGAAACCCAACAGTAGTGCACCCAAACATGGCCCACCATCAGCAATGAGTGCACCCACTTTAATCATTATGCCAACCAAGCAGTGCACAAAAAAAGCAGGCTAGCAAGGGACATTCACTCAAGAAGAATACAACCAACCCACAAAACATTCTGCAATTGCATGGAGAAATAAATCCCATGAAAAGTCAGCAAGCCCAAGTCCCAACAGTCACAAAATTAAGAAACCAGACATTCACACCCACCCACACCTGCCCCAAGGGCACCCTCTCGGCATGGCATTGGTACTGTGTCACTGGCAACTTGAACAGACCAGGTAAGGGGAAATGGAGCCAGGCAGAGGGATCCCAGTTTGGCCTTATGCTGCCAAACAGCTGGCAGAACAGTAGAACTTCCACTTTACAATTAGCTCTGTTGTGCCATGCCAGTCCAGACAACACACACAACCCCGAAAAATGCTGTGCCACTGCATGGAGAAGTAAAATCCCACCAAAAGCCAGCAAGCTCAGGTCCCAGAAGTCACTAAATCAAGAAACCAGACATTCACACAAACATTAACACCCAGGGGCACCCTCTTGGCATGGCATTAGTACTGTGGCACTGGTAACTTGAACAGACCAGGCAAGTGTAAGTGGAACCAGGCAGAGAGATACCTCTGGCCTCATGGTGCCAACCAAGCAGTAAGCAGAACTAGAAGCAATGTGACACCTGATTTAAAAAAAACATGGTAAAAATAAACATAACCCCTAACTCCCAGCATTGGCCCTATAGACAGACTAGACCAAATCAAATCATACAAGGACAGGACAGGTCAGGCACCCCTCCTGCCCCCCCAGCCAATTACTTACAGATACAGAAGCACTGTAGCACACAGCCAAATTCACCAAAGGGAATGGACAAAATTACTGCAGCCACTTTTATTTTATCTGCCAGCCAATCAAAAACTTGCCATCTGGCTTGGCCAGCCAATCAAAACTTGCCATCTAGGTTACCATCATTCAACTGTTCCCTCCCATACCTCCCTCCTACCAAATATGGCACTAAGTTTCATTTCCAGAGGAAGCTCAACTGTCTACCACCCCCCACGCATGCAGCGGTTTCTGAAGTTTCCGAAGTTTTTAGAGTAACGGCCTTGGTCTTCGGACTTCGTGAACCAATTACCATAAGCTTCGGCGATTTCAAAGTTTTCTGAAGATCAAGTTATAGCCCTAGTTTAAAGTAGTTTGAATGTGAAATTTTCTAAGTACTGCACAGAGATTTAACTATTCATTTTTCATTGAATTTAATGGCATATATATAGCCAAAATCCACTTGCACAGCTTTGAAAATCTCAGCCATTCCTCTTATTTTTAGTCGTGATGGCCTGTGTGCTTCAGTCTTCACCTCAGGCAAAATTATCAGTGGATTCAATGTAAGTATAAAATCAACAGAGGCTTTGTCTAAACAATACTGTTGTACTGACTCAGGTTTGCCATGATCATTTGTACTAGTGCATCACTAGGAACTACATGGGATATAATCTTACCCTGCCAGTGTGACCCACTGGTTGTTTAGCACTAGCATTAGCACTTAGCAAGAGCAAGAATCCCATTGAAATCAGTTGGACTCATGCCAGTGCAAGGACTAGTACCTGTATGGAGCAACCAGAAAATCATTCCCATAGTGTCTGATATCAGACTCAAAAAAAAATGTGGCATTCCCTTCCTATTCAAAAACAATTTAAATCTTTGTTGCTTTATTTAGGTGATGACAGTGATATGTTATGTCCACCTGTTGAAAAATTGTGAGTAAAAGGATCTGTTGACATACTCTATACTGATGGCATGCTGAGGAATTTCCCCCCTCCCTCTTTTGTCAGGGTTGTAGCTAGGTGGGAATAGGCCCTGGTGCAGAAGATTGAATTTGTTGGGGCACTCCACTCCACTGTGCATATGCATCCTACATGTGAGTGGGCAGGCCTGTGGATGTGCAACAACATCTGCTGCATCTATTATGCCTATACTCCTGCTTTTGGTTCTTTTCAGCACTGTAGACACCAAAATGTTTAAATAAAGGTCCTGAAGACTGAATCAGCATGTGCCACAGACCATCAAGGATTTTGACAGAAACCAAAGGTGACATAATGTGAATGTCTCTCTCTTCACGTACTAACCTCATGGTTCTCCAGTTTTTTTTTAACAGTGGGCCACTGTTTAAGCTGCAAATTTCATGTGGACCATCATACATCCCCTATCATCAAAACTTAATTTGAGAATGACTGATGCAGAGTGGCCTGGTATTTGTTCATTGTAAACTGACCACAGCTGCACAAGGCAGGTAGCTTCCTTCTCCATTGGTACCAAGACCATTCCTATAGCATAATGATGTTTTTGGGTGGGAGGGAACTCTAATGTACTTCATCCCTTCAGTTAAAACGTGCAGATTACCGTCATCCTCATATGGACACAGCAACAGCACTGGTGAGGAACAAAGCTGCTTTGCTCAGCAATAGTTATGGCCAATGCAGTACAGCAAATTGAGCAACTGTTAGGATCAAATTGGGGTAACAGCCTCCTCCCACACACTCCAATGTAAATTTTACTGTTTAGCATGCTTTTCCAGACCACTTAAAATAGCTTGACGGACCATGTTTAATCTGCAGACCAAAGTATGGGAAGCATAGGGATGGGCGAACCCAGTTCGGGGGTACAGGGTTCAGCCCAAACTTGGGGTGTTTGGGCCATTCACGAAGCCCCCAAATGTGAACTGTTCCCCGGACGAACTGGATGAACAAAGTTCGGGTTCCAAACTTGTTTGGGCAGCAGACAGGGGACGGGGGGGGACCCATTTCCCCTCCCCCCTATAGGCTGCGTGGGTGGAAGGGGGCGCCGGGGCTCACCCCCCCCCACCCTGCACAGTCCTGGGCGAACCCAGTTCGGGGGTACAGGGTTCAGCCCAAACTTGGGGTGTTTGGGCCATTCACGAAGCCCCCAAATGTGAACTGTTCCCCGGACGAACTGGATGAACAAAGTTCGGGTTCCAAACTTGTTTGGGCAGCAGACAGGGGACGGGGGGGGACCCATTTCCCCTCCCCCCTATAGGCTGCGTGGGTGGAAGGGGGCGCCGGGGCTCACCCCCCCCCACCCTGCACAGTCCTCGGGGGAAATTAAAAAAACAAAAAACAAACAACTGGCTAGGCCTTAAGTGCTCCGTAGCACTGTGGGACCCGCTGCCGCTGCCGCTACTGCCACTGGATCCGGGGCCGGAGCCCCAGCACCACCAGGTAGGTCATGCTCCATCCTCGGGTCTGGCAGCAGCAGTGGCAGCGGGTCCTGCAGTGCTCCAGAGTGCTTCAGGCCTAGGCCCTCCGGGTCATGTGACTGGTCACATGACCTGGAAGACCTAGGCATGAAGCTCTCCGGAGTGCCATGGGACCTGCTGCCACTGCCGCTCCCACTGCTGGACTCGGGGCTGGACCCCCAGCACCAGCAGGTAGGACAATCCTGGGGGGTGTTAAAAAAATGGAGGCTGCTCATTGAGGCTGGGGGAGGTAAGCCCCGGCGCACCTTCCACCCACGCAGCCTGTAGGGGGGAGGTAAGAAATGGGTCCTCCGTTCCCCGCCCAGCACCCAAATGGGTTCTTCCCCCGCCGAACAGGTTCAGGCCAAACCCCCCAAACCCTGACTGGTTTCAGGTGGCCCAAACCCCGAATGGGCCAAACCCCGAACCCCTCGGGGTTCGCCAATCCCTAGGGAATCACTGTTTTAATCCATTCATGTCAGTGGTTGAGCCATCTCACTTCATATCACTTAATTTTAATTTCTTAGTAGTCTAAGTCTTAGTCTTAGTAGTGTATTTATTATCTTAATTTATTATTGGCTAAACTGTGCAGGCAGCATAGCAAAGCTTGTATTACACTCTCCAGCGTTGCTTATAAATTATCATTATTCAAAATTTCTATAGTGTTTTCTGTGTAGGGTTGGAAGCTTTAAATTGTGGTAGTTGGGTGGAATTTGGTTATCTGTTGTATTCAGGCAAGTCAGACTAGATGATCTTATCCTCCCCTCTGACCCTGGCCTCCATGAAACCTGTTACAATGCATCAATGTAATCACTAAATCATTCAATCAGAAATTCCCACAGATACATTTCAGTTCACTTACTTGCCCATTTTGTTATCCCCACCCCCTCAAAGGAAAAGGAACTATTATCCCAGCTTTCCAAACAATTTCAAAGGAATATATATTAGCACCCTAAGTGCTATGACAAGAGCAGGCAGATTAAAGATTTCTAAGCTCAGGAAATACATTATTAAAAGTGACGATAAAGTGACTCAATATTAAACTTTGGTTTTAGACAAAAAACATTCTTCAGTTCATGGGATCTCATACTTCATTAATACAATGTCTCTTGCAATAGCTAAGTGCAATATGCAGTAACATTTGTAACTGATAAAGTTGTCTGTGGGAAGAATTTGGACCATCTCATAATATGCAGATGGATAGTATGAACTTCATCAGTTGAAGTATGACACCAGCATCAAGACAGAACCACTCTGCATTTGTAATAGAAGGAGACCGCATTAATAGTATTATACACGTAGGATCCAAGAAAAGATTGTATAATTTTCTGAAAACTGAAAAGGCAGCTGGGGCCTTTGGCAAGCATTACTGTTCTTGCCTGGGATTGAGTGTTTACTCTAAAAGCATCTGTAGCACTGTAGGCAACATTTTTTCCCCCTGACTGAATAACCCAGTGTGGGTAAATAGTGAGCACCTCACATTTTATTAAAATAAACCAGGAAAATGTTCCTAATTTTGAAACTCTTTACTCATCTGAGAATCAGGCAGATGAAAACCATGAGAATAAAGAAAAATTATCTCCTCCCCAGCACAATTCTGTGGGGGGGAGGGTTATTGTCCCTGCCAAACCATAGAGCAAAGGAGGCTGCAGGATGTGCTGGTGAGTACTTTGGGTATTTTTAAACGTGTTGGCTCAAAGATCCACCATGCTTTGATCCTGCCCGTGGTGAGAGCCGTCACCACGGACAGTATCTGGCTCCTCTGCTGAACCAACATGCCGGTGGCTGGGGCTGGGGAAGGAGCGGGAAGAGGGCGGGGGATGTGTGCACAACTGCACATGGTCTGCATGGCCTCATCCCCTGCACTGCTCAGCACAATCTGGACCCTCCCTGATGGGTGGGTGCAGAGGCCTATGAGACCACCATGCCCACTTAGAAAAGTAGAACAGGCCATCAGATGTGATGGTCCGCTCTACCACAGTCCAGGGTTGCCTTCCCTGGACCATGGCAGGGCTTACTCTGGGATGTGTGCTGGCAGGGAGCTCAGCACACAACCCGAAGTTATCCTGCCATGGTTCAGGGAAAACCTTGCTCCCGCCCGCAGCAAACATTTGGTGGGGAGGAGCAGATGTGACACCACCATGGGTGGCCAGCCATGCCGGAGTAAGCATGACCACCCTGGTAGCATCACGTTTGAAAATGCCATTTGTTCCCTTCCAACTTTCTGCCATATGCCAGGAAAAGGGGGGTTAGATAAGGGGGATGGGCAGATGTAGGGCTGCTCAAGTTGGAACTGCACCCCATCCAGGGTTTTTTGGTGGGAAGGGAGGCAGATGGAGCTTGTCCCAGCGAAGGTCATATAGCCACTGATGGGAGGAGGGATGCCAGGCATTGTGTCTGGCTTCAGGATGCACAAGGTGT
This sequence comes from Sphenodon punctatus, assembly GCA_003113815.1. NCBI lineage: Eukaryota > Metazoa > Chordata > Lepidosauria > Sphenodontia > Sphenodontidae > Sphenodon > Sphenodon punctatus. The sequence goes on along the minus strand of QEPC01009809.1, from coordinate 78,365 downwards.
CTACAGAGTGGGCTGGAGCTGCAGTGCAGTACAGTGGAGGTGGGAATGCAGGCCTGCATCAAGACTTCCTTGGTCCCTGCAGGAAGAGCAGAGACAGCCCACGAGGCAAGGGCACACTGGGAGTCTGCCATGTTAGTCCAGAGAGTACACCCCTCCATCCTTCCCCTCGGCCTCCTGGGTGCTTCCAGGACTGCAGCCAGAGCTTTCTGGGAGCTGCCTCATGTGCCATGCCTCCTGCCGATGCATTTCTTGCCCCCCACATTTGTTCTACCTCAGTCACAGCATGGGTATGGGGTCTAGCCCACTTTGTCCCTGCACACCCCTGCCCACCCTTACTTTAAGTAATTGGGCACTCTGAAGGGGTATGAAAGGGATTTTAGGAGGGGTATGGGTTGGACCTATCCCTCCTCCCTGAGTTTTGGCACAAGGGGGCTACAGGTTTTATGAGGACATGTGTTCAAGACTGGGTCCTTAGAGATGAGGAAGAGTGTGGGGTGATCGTTTTAGCAGTCATAGCTAGGGGCAGGTGCACCGTGACAATGCCAAAAGTCCCCTCAAGGAGTGGAAAGGGGAGAGGGCGAAGAAGCTCTTCCAGGAAGCACACCCGTGAGGAGGGCCAATGGTGATGAAGGGGGCAGACAGAACACCACCACCAACCCCCAGGGATGGGAGCCATGGTGAGGCTGCCAATGGGATTCTTCAGAACCTGCGGGCAAGAACGGATGAGTGGGATGCCATGATGGTACAATGGGATGGGTCACCCTCTCCCTCCTGAATTGGGTGGTCAGGAAGCATTGTATGCTGGCAGAAGACTTTGTAACACTGCAACCATCCTAAACCTCCCCCAGATAGACAGTAGGGATGTGCGCTAGGGACCGATTTCTTTTTGTGTTTTTGTTATTAAAATTTTTTTAAATTTGTTATAAAGTTTTTTTTTCATTTCATTCCCCCCCCACCCCTAGTGTTTTTCATTCTGTTCGCTTTGGTGCGGTTCCATTATTCCGTAATTGTATATTCCATTATTGTGTAAATTTTGTTTAGGTTTTTTAGTATTTCAGTTGTTCAACACAATTTAGGCTACCTCATATGGAATAGTCTAAATTGTGTTGAACAACTGAAATACTAAAGAACCTAAACAAAAATTACAGAATGGANCCCCCCCCCCCCCCCCAGCCCCTGATTTGGACTATCATTATTATGACCTATGCAATGCCTTACACGTTTTTATAAGAGGTAACTCTTCCCAAAATTTATTACAAATACATAATCATTTGCCTATGTGAGTTGTCTTTCCCCATTCATATTTGCCATTTCAAGTTGATGGAACTCCTAATGGAAGTTAACGCTTCCTATCATGAATACATTTTTGTAAGGATTAAAAGTTACACTACTAGGGCAGCCAGAATCATTTTTTGAGCTGATTGGAAAATTGATTAATTTCCAATGGTTTGGTTTTCATTTTAAATGAGAATGGGGACTTGATCCACCAAAGTTTCCCATGGAGGGAAATTTGAGAGATTTCCAAATACTTGAACAATAAATTCAAAAGCATAGTTTTTAAATCAACCTAAAATTTTACTCCAGCTTCTTACCCATCCACTTGAGAAGTCCTGTGCGCTCATTATTACATGTGACCTTGAATGTCATCAGTCAATTCTTGTAATGCTTGTGACCACTAGACTTTCCTGCCATATAGGTTTTTGAAGAGGTGTTTATTTTTATTTATTTATTTCTTTCAATTTCTATCCTGCTATTCTCCAAAGGCTCAGGGCAGCTTACAACATAAAAAGTACAAAATAAAATAAAAATAAAATAAAACTCCCTAAAAAACCTTAAAACCCCCACCCTACCCCCACCTGCTTAATGCTTTGCCAAAAACAAAAGTTGTACACCTCCTCTGGAATATGCTCAGACTAACAGATCTCTGGGGAAAGAGAGTTAAAACTTAGCTGGACCAACAATGGGTATTTTCAGATGTTATGAGATCACGCTCAACCACAGTCAATTCCCTGTGGTGGGGAATGCCCTCGTAATGTCTGCAGGGGAACTGGAAGTTCCCCCCCACATGTTACCCACGCTCAATCCCCTCCAGGCATCTCATTCGCCACGTGATCGGCTGAACCGGCGGCGCCAATCGCGTGGTGAATAAGATTCCCGGTGGGGATGAAGGGGCCCGTCAGGTCTGGATGGTGATCACGGCCTGGAATCCCCGCCGGGATTCCAGGCCGTGGTCATTTCGGGCGGGCACTGCGGCCGCATTGGCCACGGTGCCCGCCCGTTTCCCCAGAGGGTGGGCGGTGGGGGAGCATGGGGGGGCGGTGGCATGCGGCTGCACATTGCACCACATGGCCCAGCCTCCGCCCCCTCCCCGATTCCCCGTCGGGATCCGCCGGCACATCTGTTGGCCGTGCCGGAGTGATTCCAGCATGGAATCTAAGGGTTGTTTCCATGACGTGGTGAATGCCACCCTGTCAAGTCTGAAAATACCCAATGCCTTTCTTCAGGTCCTTGTCATACATACAAGATTAACAGGTGGTACCCACAAGAGAGTGCTCCCAGCTGACTGCAAAATGGAGCATGGAAGGAAAGGGTTTTAAAGGTCAAAATTAGCACCTTGAATTGAGCCTGAAAAGCTACAAGAAGCCAGTGCAGACTGTAAAACACAGGTGCATGTGCTCATGGTAACCCCACCCCGACAGTAGCCAGGCCGCTATGTTCTGCACCAGCTGCATCTTACAAACCATCATCACAGCATACCTCTGTCCTGGATTTTCCCGGATAACCTTGAGTTAACACCTCTTTTGTTATATGTCAGAAAGTTATCTGTCTCTGTTTTTGGCTGCAGAGTCTCTAGGTGTGAAAGACAGGAATTTTCAAGTCAACAATAGGACAAATCATGGACTCAGAGGTATGCATCACAGGCAGCCTCATGTAGAGTACATTGCAGCAACCTAGCCTCAAGGTTATGGAAGCATGGATGATGGTGGCCAAATCTGAATCAGAAAGAAAGGAGCAGTCTCCTCACCAGATGGAGTTGTTTAAAAGTGGTCCTTGCCACCACTGCAAACTGATGTTCCAAGTGCTGCAAGGTGGCCAGAAGCACTCCAAGGCTGTGAACCTGAACAACCAGAGGGGGCTGAACCCCATTAATGACAGGGATACCAATCCCCTCCAAGTCACAGGGTTACTTGAAGCACAGAAAATAATTGCTTCAGTAATAGTTTGCAGTTAATATTGATTCCATTTAACATTTCCCCCCTTGTTAAAAAGTTGACAGGCAACTCTGATTATTTGTATGCTAATCTTCGATATAGTCTGATTGTTGTGCAACAAAACATGATGTAATTAGTCGAAAATTTCTTATTTTGCCAGATGCTTTACCATCTCCCCTCCTCCACACCTTTTCACCCCTATGGCAGAACAAATGTTAATGAATTTTTATTAAGAGAGGAAAGATTCTGTACTCAGAACCATGACCAGAACCAGAGTGCAGGACACAAATGGGGAGGTCCCAGAGGGATGATGAGCAGTCTCCCATCACCACCCTCTGGGAACTCCCGGATGGGAATTAATAGAATTTTGGATATTAACTTTTCCTATTTAAATTATTTAAAAATAAAATTGCGATACTTTCCTTTCAAAGAACTTGCCTCCATACTTGCTAGTCCCTGAAAAATAGTGAGTGTAAATACTAGGAAAACATACCTGAAAGCAAGTACCACACCAATAACATTCTTCTCCTCACACATCTTCCTTGCTCAGCTTCAGCCACACCTAACAAAATGCTATTGCCTGGGCTTTGCTGCTTGGAGATCCACTGTCTTGGCATGCATCAGAAATATGAACACTGCTTAAGCAAGATGTGAAGAGACCAGTAGCATCTCATGTCCCCTCAACCCTGTCCCCTCCTCCCTCTGTAGGTATATCTCCTGGGGCTGGGCCCCTTGAGGTCTGTGTGTGTGCACCAGCTGGGGGAGGCCTGGAAGGGTGTATCCAGAGGAGGGGTTGCCTGCCTGCCACTCAACCATGTCCCCTCCTACCTCTGCAGGTAACCATCATAAAAAGGACTGCTGCCCAGGGGGCGGCGGCCTCTAGTCGGTGGCCGAAGGGCACTGCCAAAGGGCAATAGCCTGTTGGCATGCTGTTAGAGGGCCAGAGTGGCAGTGGCAGCCAGATGTTTTCCACCAGTGCTCTGGATCGTGACATATAGCTTTGAGAATGGTTCCAGTGTCTTCTGCTAGATGGAGGACTAACCACTGGGGCTGGGAGTTCACTGTTCACTTCCTTTAATGACAACAGCTTCTGGTGGGAGGGGTTGAAGGACAGGCAGTCTGATGGTTACTTAGGGGCCACATCAAAGGGTCCTTGGGTGTGGGCTGGGGAGGGCTGATTGGTTTTAGAGTGCTGGTTTTACAGGGCAAGTTGCTGGGTCTGAGTGGAGGGGGAATGGGAGGGGATGTGGGGATGAGTTCCTCCCCTAATGTGTGGAGGAGGGAGGACTGGGTTGGGGAGGTCCCTCCCTGTGTGAGGGGGGTTTGACACAACAAGGGAGGGAGGGTCTGGTCCCCCTGTGAGAGGGGGGACCAAAGGGGAGGAAATGGAAGGGGGAGGGGATTTTGGGAGGGTTGGGTGTGTCCTGATGTGTGGGGGGGTTGATCCAATAAGGGGGGGAGGGTTCAGTTCCTCTGTGAAAGGGAGGTCCAAGGGGGGGTAGTGGAAGGAGGCTGGTGGGGATATGGGGATATAGGAGGGGGTTATGGGGGGAGGGTTTGTCCATGAGGATCCAATGGAGCAACAACCAGGGGGGAGAGGGCCGGGGGGGGGGACCCACAGCCATTGGGGTCATGATGGGCCAGGGCAAGTATGGTCATAGTGGGAGGCAAAGAACAGCAATTAGGAGGGACAGATATTTGTTCCTCAGATAGGCCCCCAGGCAGATATGACAGGGATCAAGATCAGTGGTACCCCTGGTCTGGGTCTGCTGCTGTTGAATACGAGGTCAGTTGGGAATAAACCAACAACGATCCGAGAGTTAATTCTGGATCAGCTGGCCAGCAGCCGACCTTGTGTGCATTACAGAGACCTGGCTAGACAATGAGTCAGGGCCAATATTGGCTGACCTTGTTCTGGCCAGGTACTCTGTACAGCACCACCCCAGGGCAGAGGGGTGAGGAGGCAGTGTAGCTGTTCTTTTTAAGGATACCTGGTCTGTGAGGCGGTATTCTGTGTAGAGTATCATGGGCATAGAGGGGGTCCACCTTGTGTTCGATTTGGCTGGAGACAGATTAAGGCTGTTGCTGATATACCACACACCTACCTGTATGGCAACATCCCTACATGCTCTAGCAGAACTGGTGTTGGAGGTGGTCTTGCGGTCCCCAAGAACTTTGGTCATGGGGGACTTCAATATCCATGTTGATGTCAGTCTTGGGGGTGCAGAGTGTGAATTCATGGACACCATGACAACCATGGGACTGTCTCAGATGGTATGGGGCCCAACACACGAGGGGGGCCATACCCGTAACCTGATATTCTGCACAGGCCTTGAGGCAGAGGATCCGGTGATGGGGGATGTGACAACTTTACCCCTGTCATGGACAGATCATTACCTCCTCCAGACTAGGCTCCTGGTGCATGTCAGCCCCTGGAAAGGTATAGGACCAGTTCATTGGGTCCACCCCCGGAGACTTATGGAACCAGAAAGGTTCTGGAATGCTCATGGGGAATTTCCTCCTGATCTCAATGACCGTTTGCTCAATGGTTTCATTGCTTTTTGGAACAGCTATTTGACTGAGGTCATTGACCGAACAGCCCCTAGGTGTCCGCTTCTGGAATGCGGATGACGGGTGTTACCGTAGTTCACAGAGGACCTGCACCGGATGAAGCAAGATGGACAGTGGTTGGAGTGACGGAAGTGTCGGACTTGCACTGAAGCCGACTGATTGCGGCATAACGCTATTTTAAGCATGTATGCTGTGGTGGTATGGTCAGCAAAGAAAGAATTCTTTCTTTGCTGCCCTCATTGCATCTGCAAAGTCACGTCCAGCTGAGCTTTTCCGGGTGGTGCAGCAGCTGGTCAGTAAGGCTTCTTTCAGCCTGGAACTGGAATTTTCCAGTGTCTGCTGCGACAAGTTTGCTGACTTTTTTGCAGATAAAATCGTTCATATTCATCACGACCTCGATGCTGCAGTTGCGACAGGTAGTGAACTAGAGGCTGAGGAAGCCCCGTCATGTCAGTATTTGTTGGATCAGTTTCAGTGGGCGTTGCCCACTGATGCAGTGGAAGTCCTTGGGACACTGCAGACCACCTGTTGTGAATTAGATCCATGCCTATCCTGGATGGTGAAGGCCAGCCAGGAGACATTAGAGTCATTGCTGGCGGGGGTGGTCAATGCCTCCCTTAGGTAGAGAAGAGTGCTGAGCCGCCTCAAGGAGGTGGTGGTGCAGTCTCTGCTCAATAAACCATCCTTGAGTGTTGACTCCCCGGCCAGATATCAGCCAGTCTCTAACCTTCCCTTTTTAGGGAAGATTATTGAACGGGTGGTGACCTGGCAGTTTCAGGGGCATCTGGACAGGGTCGGTTTTCTTGATCCCACACAGTCCGGCTTTCATCCCAGGTTTGACATGGAGACTGCACTTGTGGCCTTGATCAATGACCTGTGCCATGAATTATATCAGGGCAAATCATCTATTTTGATCGTGTTACATCTGTCGGTGGCATTTGATACCGTTGATCACGAGATATTGGTGACAAGGCTGAGGGACTGGGCTGGGGTGAGTGGGATTGCTTTTGAATGGTTCCGCTCATTCCTGGCAGGGAGAACTCAGGAAGTGATTCTCGGGGAATATACATCTTTTCCCTGGGACCTCATGTGTTGAGTTCCGCAGGGTTCTATTCTGTCCCCTCTCCTGTTCAATGTGTATATGCAACCCTTGGGGGAGGTCAAGAGACAGTTCGGCATGCGATGTCATCAGTACGTCGATGATACACATTTTTACCTCTCTTTTTCTGAAGATCCAGGTCTGGCAGTCTCGGTGCTTACCCGGTGTTTGGTGGCTGTGGGGGACTGGATGAGGGCACATTGACTGAGGCTGAATCCCTATAAGATGGAGGTGATGCTGGTTGGTAGGGCCAGGGGGTGGGGGGGGCTCCCATTATTTGTGGAGACTGTCCCTCTCTGGCCATCCAGGTCCATAGTTTGGGGGTGCTCCTCGACCCACAGCTCCACCTGGATTGTCAGGTGGAGACTGTGGTGAGGGAATCATTTCACCAATTACCTCTGGTGCAATGGCTGGCAACCATCATCCATTCTTTAATTACCTCTCGACTGGACTACTGTAATGCACTCTACATGGGGCAACCTTTGAAGATGGTTCAGAGGGTGCAGTGGGTGCAGAATGTGGCAGCTCCTCTCCTAATGGGGACAGGTCGCAGTGAGCACATACACCTGTGATCTGTTCTCTGCACTGGATGCGTATAGTCTACCGGACCCAATTCAAAATGTTGGTAATTACCTTTAAAGCCCTAAACGGCTTGGGACCTGCTTATCTGCAAGACCACCTCAGGCCACAGGTCATTTTACTGCCCCTGTGGTCGGCCAGGGGCACCCAACTTGAGGTCCCCCAGGTATTCCGGGTGGCAACGGCAGGGAGGGCATTCTCAGTGGCCGCACCTAGGCTGTGGAACTCCCGATGGAGGCCCGTTTTTCCCCAGACCTCCCATCTTTCCAAAGATTATGTAAGACCTGGTTGTTCTGCCGGGACTTTGGGGAAGGGAGAGTAGAAAGGGGGGGTTGAGAGGGTATTTTTATTGCCTTAGCATTTAGCCTTTTAGTAATTTTTATATTATAATACTTTGTTTTATGTATTTTATTGTATTTTTATATGTTGTTGCCGCTTTGAGCTGCCATTGTGCAGGAGGATGCGGGGTAAAAATGTAATTAATAAATACATAAATAAATGTGCATTACTCGAGAATAAGATGGTTTGACTTCATTCATAATAAAGCTGTAGCAACAGGATCCAGCCTTGAGAACACTGAATTCATTACTGGTTGCTGCTGCTGAGCATTCTTTAGTAAATCATGTTACTTACCATGGAGACAAAGTTTCCACAAACCTGGTGCTGGAGGTTGCCTTCAAGATCAGAAAAGGCCACTGATCAGCTGCAGATTGAAAGTGGTCATGAAGGCATCCCTGATTAAGATCAGGCTAAATTTGATGTCTCTCTCTCTCTGTGATATCTGGATTAAAGCGCTAACTTTAGCCACAGAGCATGGTTATGGACAATGCTGGAAAGTGTGTTAAGTCAAACTCCTTCCTAATTATGACAAACACCTGCACATGCTATTTTACAAATCTACACTAAAAATGAAACATGAGCAAATTCAGTTCTTTGGTCACTAAAGGAAGCTATTCTGGTCACAGGTAGATATTACATAGAGCTTTTCTAGCATTGCCATTCAGCACATCTTTATGAGGAAAAATGCAGGTGGAAAAAGAAAACTTAGAAGTTAGAAAGGTGTAAACGATCCTTTATATATCACAGGGTTGGCTGCACAATGCCATTGTTGGTCTTTGTTACTGCAGAATTTATCATTCATGTGATAATAGCATCCTTAGAAAACATTGATACTTACTTCTGTTTCTCTTAGGATACCAGAAATGTCAAATTTGTTTTAAAAAAAAACAGTTGTGGAAAGAAAGAAAGAAAGAAAGAAAGAAAGAAAGAAAGAAAGAAAGAACACATATAAAATCAGGAATGTTTCATGGAGTGCTATAAGCTTAACAAAAGCCAGGAAGTTAAAGCAGGAGGGGAAAAGAGACAACTTGAAAAATAATGTGGCAATTTTGTCCTTAGCAGTGGACTGAACAGCTAGTGCTTTAATTGGGTGGTCTTCTGAGGTAACTGCTCTGAAAGCAATGGTGATATCTTGATTAAAAATGTACCACTAGAGAACCAAGTAATAGATACATTTTCCACTCATTGAAATCAATAGCAAAACCCTTTGACTTTTATGGTAGAGGACTGCCTTGTCTTTAAAAATCTACTACAGAAAGACAATTCAACATATACAAATTAAAGTAACAGAAACTTGATCAATACATTTTTAAAAATGTATGTACTGATGTATGCTAAGAGTATTAGTTTACATGGCTGGGAGTGAATGAGAAGGAATGGATCACTACATATTAGAGCTGCAAATGGGCACCCAAAGATTCAGGGACCCCTGACAAATCTGGGATGCCCGAATCAACCCGGCCCCATTTAGGCACCATCAATACACAAATGGGACCCAATGGGCTGTTCAAACATGTCAGCTGGCCTTTGAAAGGTTCACACCCTGGCTGAGACAGTCCACAGTAATGCTTACCTGATGTCTGGTGGCTGTGGGGGACTGGATGAGGGCGAACCTTCTGAAGCTGGATCCCAACAAGACAGAGGTGATTCTGGTGGGTGGGGCTGAAGGAGTGGTGCCCCCCATAATTGATGAGGTTCACCCTCCTTTGGTTACTCAGGTCTATAGCCTGGGGGTGCTCCTCGATCCGCAACTTCACCTGGATCTCCAGGTGGTGGCTGTGGCGAGGAGTGCCTTTCATCAGTTATGTCTGGTATGATGGCTTTGGCTGTATGTCTCAGACTCTGACCTGGCCACTGTCATCCATGCCTTCGTCACCTCTAGACTGGACTATTGCAATGCACTCTACATGGGGCTACCCTTGGTGATGGTTCAGAGGCTGCAGGTGGTGCAGAATGCGGTGACCTGTCTACTTACGGGGACGTGTTGTCACGAGCACATTCCACTAGGTCTCCGCTCTCTGCACTGGCTACCTAATGTCTTCCGGGCCTGAGTCTCGTGTTGGTTTTTACTTATAAAGTCCTATACAGTCTGGTCCCTGCTTACCTGTGGGACTGCCTCATGCCCCAGGCCCTGGTGTGGCTCCTGCTGTTGACCAGGGGCACCCAACCCAAAGTCACCTGGGTGTCCTGGGTGGCGACGATGGGGAGGGTGTTCTCAGTGCCTGCACCTAGACTGTGGAATTCCCTCTCAACAGAGGCCCGCCTAGCCCCAGACCTCCCCTGTTTCCGAAGACAGTGTAAACCCTGGCTATTCTGCCAGGCCTTTGATGAGGGAGACGGGTAAGAGTGGGAGGGAGGGTTGGGGGGAGAGCTTTCTTATTTCTGCGCTTTTACTAAGTTTATAAATGTAATTTTATATTTTATGTTTTATATATATATTGTATGTTTTTATATTTTGTCTTGTAAACCGCCCCAAACTGCCATGTGAGCAGGAGTGTGCGGGATATGAGACTACAAAATAAATAAATAAATAAATCCTAGCTTAGACCTGCCACTTTCAAGGGCTAGTTCTCCCAAGTACCTCTGACCTGAGAGGAACTGTAAGGGGGCAAAGCACCAGCCAGCCTTTGAAAGTGACAGGCTGGGATTGCTGCAGAGACCGGGCTCCAGAGTGCTCTCATCTGGCACTTGTCAGCTTCAAAAGCGACTTCCTGGCTTTTCTATCAAAGTGCTCTGTGGGGCAAGTCCCGGCCCGCATTTGAAACTGACAAGCCCTGGTTGGAGCGCTGTGGAGCTGAGCTCTGCACTGCTCCCTGCTGGGACTTGTCAGTTTATCTGGGTAATGCTCACATTTTTAGGCACTCGGCACTCGAATAGTCCTCTAGTAGCTCACTTGATGCCCTATAGGGTGCCCAAAAATATAGGCTTTAAACACGGGTACTAATTTTAGAACTTCTTGCAGCTCTACTCCATATATGTCCTTTTTGTGGACACTTCCTTTGCAGAATTCAGTGGTGGTCACTCTTGGAAACAGGATAGTGGTCCATATGGACTGCTGATCTGACCTAATGTGCCCATGATGTTCTTGTGGCCTCAGAGAAAGAAACAAAGTCAGTGAAGTAATTGATAATAGTGATGCTAATATTTTCTACAAGCTGTTTGAGCTTCCAAATTCTTTGCTAAAATTAACAACCTAATCCTCAGAAAAACTTTGGAAGTGCCAAAAAGAAGTTATTTTTTGTAAGGTAAAGAGAACAACAGTTGTTCCAAACAACTCATAACTGATTAATTTTATCATTTTTTTGTTTTATATTTTATTATTTTAAATTGATATTTTATATTGGTATTTATATTTTTTGGTATTATGTTTTATTTATATCCTGTACACGGCCCTGATCTGCCATTGGGCAGGAGGGGAAGTAAGTAAGTAAGAAGAAAGAAAGAAAGAAAGAAAGAAAGAAAGAAAGAAAGAAAGAAAGAAAGAACAAGATACTTGGTGTTGGTGTTTAGATCCTTCAGCTACTTCCTTGAAGATTGGGGAGAGGTCCAATCATCTCATCTATTGAGGATGGCTCCACTGGGCTCTGTCCATGGGTGCAGCAACTTGAGTAGCAGGGGCCTGATTTGTGCGCTGCCACGTGAGGGGCAATTGCCACCGCTGCCACACTATGGGGCAAGTGCAGGGAGTTGGCCACATGGTGGCAGGGAAACCAGGCAATCAGGCTCCTGTCAGAGCCACTGCCACAACTGGGGCTGATGTGCAGCTGATGTGCAGGACTGGGCCCACTGCCAATAGGCAGCCGTTGGGCAGGTGGGGTAAGGCATGCACTCCTCCCCTCCCCCCTGACAGCTGATGGGGAAGGGGAGCCTGGGAAGATCGTGGGCACACCTCATCCCCCGATCTACCTGACAAACAGCTGAGTGGAGGGAAGGGGAACCCAGAGGAGTGTAAGTGTGCCCCTCTCTTCACCCTGACAAAAAACTGATTAGGGGAGGAGGGTCCCAGTGGAGCGCCCACATGTGCTCCTCTGCCCCTCACCCATCCATCTCTTTGTAGGGGTGGGGAAAGGGATGCATGTGCTCTGAGACTTTAACTCTAAGATGTAATTCAGTACTCTGTTTTCCTCGTTTTTAACCATGGATCCCAGTATTCAACTCGATTTACAAAGTACAGAGTAAACTGAGAAATTGGTACAATACTCGTACTTGGTAACTTAATCAATCAAATAATTGAACATACCAGGCAGGAAGGGGCATATGTGCAAGTCCTCTAATGTCTAATGCTGTCTGGGAGCATGTTGTACTACATTTCCCAGAATGCTCATAGAGAAAAGATGGTGCCAGATCTCCCAGTCTGAAATCGGGAGACGTGCAGCACTGGGACACCTCACCAGGATCACAGCACTAGGGGAACCTCACTAGATGGCAAGCCAGCTCCACTTCAAATCCACTGCCATGTCCATCCTCTCAGTGAGTTTGCTGACCTTACCCCCTTTCTGTCCCCATCCTGCATATCATGCCTGCCCCCTGTCGTGCCCTCCTTCCTGCCACTTAGGGGACTTGGTAAAATACTTGGCAAAATAATCTGTATTTTACTGAATACCGAGTATTGTACTGAATGGTACCAAATATTTTACATTATTACCAAGTAGCTCCCAAAAATCCAGGCCTGGTACTTGGCTACTCAGAAATACTCATGAATAATTTTTCTTCTACTCAATTTAGCCCTACCTGTGTACAGCGCTGCCTGGGTCTGCAACAGAAGGTTTGGTGGTTTCCTCAGGCACTGTCCACGCCATGCTATCCCTCACACCACTGAATTGTGGGCCCTTGCCCAGTGCTCTAGGCTTGTGCCCACAACTCCATGGTGCTGAATCAGGCATGGAACTGCAGCATGGGTCGACCCAACAGACAGACAGCAGCTCCACAGTCTTCTGTTGCCCTTGGTCTGGCCGGTGTGCTCTAGGATGTTCTGGAGCCCTGCTGACAGGGCTGCCCCAGAGCAGCCGCAGCCTGCTCCACTTTGAACATCTGGCCGTCAGTTTTGCACTGACTGGCCAACTTGGGGGTGAAGCGGGCTGGCGTGGAAAGAAGTGGAGCTGCTGTCCATCAGTTTACACCCATGTACACCATCACTCTGTAATAATCAAAAGGCAAGAGGGAGTAATACAGAGGCCATATAGTGACTGAACAGGGAGTACAATAGATGCAATTCTGGAGGTGATGGAAGTGATAGCTGTAACTGTGAATATTATCAAGCTGCCAAGATTTTTTCTCCCCTGGTTGGTGCCTTCTCAAAGCCAGTGTTACAATCATTTTTCAAATCATAACATGTGAAACACCATCTTTTAGAGTCAGATTTGCCTCCAGCATTTGTAATCAAAGTGTTATTGTTAGATGTTTTGGAAGGGCTGCAGGCATGAACAAGTATTTTTTTTTGCATATGGTTTTTCTGCTTCATCAATATAAAATTGCAGCATCTTCTCCACCACAGTAAAAAACAACAACCCAACAACCTTGACTTCTACTGCACGGGTGCATTCATTAGTAGGCAGGACTGCAGAGTATGTTTTTTTTCTGTCAAGCCTAAAATCAGCAGTAAAGCATAATCAGAAAGAACCCAACATTAAAAAGTATCAAGTGAGGAATGATCGATATATGTGCTCTGTCATTAAAATGCTGTTATTTACCTACACCACAGTTACTCCAAATTTAGTACTATACAGTGATTTCCCAGAAACTATTTATTTTCTACTGCAAGAAAAGAAAAATGAGCAATGCCAGCTCCAGGGAAGTTGGAGGCCTGTGAAGTGATGGTGTTAACACCCTACAAACACAGGAATGTCTGATGGACACATGCTGGCTGACCCATTAGAAAGATGTATTACCGTAATAAATTTTTGATGTTCAGTTAAATATAACATTCACTTCAGGGGCTGTGGCTCCCAGCATTGTAGGCCCTGGGGACAGCATTTAATGCATATATTGTGATTTCTAGTTTACTCATGGAGTAAAATCCTGAATTTCTGCAGACCTTCATAAGCTGGGGCTCCCCCCATTTGAGTTTCTGTGGGCCCACATTTTACACTAATGCTCCTCAAGTCCTTAGAGTCATAGGATGATAGGACTGAAGAGTTGGAAGGAGGCTTACAAGTCCCTCTGGTCCAATCCCTTGCTTTGAGTCAGGATACCATTTACATAAAGCATCTTTACAAGATGCCTGTTTAGTCTTTTCTTAAAATTCTCCAGGGAATAACATGATTTGCAGCCTCCAAGACAACTCGCTCCACTGTTGGACTTTTCAAAGTGTTATGAAGTTTTTCCTAATATTTAAGCTAAATCCAACTTTATATAATTTAACCAATTCTTCTCATCCTGTCCTCAGTGGCAAAGGAGAACAAATGTTTTCCATCTTTTGATGGCATCCTTTTAGATATTAGAAAACTGCCAACATGCTTTAAACTGTTAACATCATTTTCTTTTCTCTAGGCTACGCATGCTCTGTACTGTCAGGTGTTCCCCCTCCCCCTTTTATGGTTTGTATTTAAAACACTGGGCCATCCTTGTTGCTCTTTCCAATTTGTGAACAACCTTCTTGAAATGCAGACAGAGCCCAAAGCTCAGCACAAAACTCCAAGACAATCCAACCAGAGCTGGGGTCATATTATACACACCATAAATTCTCAAGTCTTGGATAGGATACTTCTCAAAAAAAAACCAAAAATAGTGATGGTCTTTTTTCAATAGCATCCTACTGTTTAGTCATGTTTAATCTGTAATACACTACAGCCCCCAAATCTTTCTCAGAAGTGCTGCTGCTTTCCAGTTGTCTCCCATTCTGTACTTTTTCATTTGTTTTTTTTTTCTTTTTGAGGTGTCATACTTTACATTTGTCTTTATTGTTCTTCATTTTATTGTTTTCAGTCCAGATCTCCAAATTCTCAAGGTCGTTTTGAATTTTAATTCTATCCTCTCAGTTTTGTGTAATCAACAAATATGATAAATACACTGTCCTCCATTTTATCAAAGTCATTAATTAAGAAATTGGACAGCACTGGACCCAGGATTGAACCCTGTGACACCCTACCTGATACCTCTACCCAGTCTGAAGCTGACCCATTAACTATTACTCTTTGAGTGTGATTTTTAAATCATCTCTGTACCCACTTTATGGTAGTCCTTTCTCAACATACTACTCTATCTTGTTTAGGAGAATGCTCTATGTGACTATATCAAATGTGTTGCTGAAATCAAGATAATGTATGAACTCTGCATCCCACCCATCTGCTTAACAAAGAAAGTTATCAAAGAAAGACACTAGGGTTGTTTGAAATGATTTGTTCTTAGCGAATCCATGTTGACTACTAGTAATCACACCATTTTCTTCTAAGTCTTTAAAAATCACTTATTTTAATATTTGCTCCAATATCTTCCTAGGTATTGAAGTCAGTCTACGGTCACCTGCGTATCCTTTCTTCTTTTTATAAAAATAAGCACAATATTTATTCTTCTCCAGTCCTCTGGCACCTCACCAGGTCTCAAATTTCCAATATTATAGCCAGTGGTTCCACCAGCAAGCTCCTTCAACCTTCTTGAGTGTATTTAGACAGAGGGTAAAAACAGACGTGACTGATGGTAGCCAGCTTTGGCTCACTGTGTTCTGGGACCCACCGGTACATCTGTTTACGCGCTGACAGATATTAGCCCTGGGACTGCTCCAGGCTGCATCCTTGAAAAAGCTTCAAGGGTCGCCCATGCAGGTCATCTCAGGCCAATGCAGGCTAGCACATGTGTTCAGCCCCACCATATGTGCCCCACATGGGGCAGGGGGTGCCATGGTTGGTCACCATGGCTCTCTGTCATGGTGGGGTGCTACTGAAAAGGTGTGGGTAGGGCTGAGCACCCACACATTTGTCTAGCTCCCCACCCTACCTGGGGCATGCGGGTGGGAGGATGGCTCTCCAACCGCAGGCACATTTGATTTGTGCCCCTCCCTGATCTGGGCCATGTCAGTTACTGTTTCCCACCCTGAGCCAGACCAGGGAGCTGCCCCATCACTCTTTTTTTACCGAGAACCAGGGTAGTTTAGCAGGTGATTAATTGGATTTGACCCTGGTAAGCTCGGTTTCAAATCCCTTCTAACCAAGGACTCACTGGGTGGTCTTGGGAAAATCACTATTTCTTAGCCTCAGTTCTCCTTCTGAAAAATGCAAATGATAATTATCTACCTCACAGAGTTGTTGTGAGGGTAAATTAGATGAGGATTGCAAAACTCTTTGAATACTGAAAGTGTTATATAAATGATATCAATCAATAAATCTAAATCTAAATCTAAATCTAAATAAAAATTCACCAAAACAAAACTTTACATTTAAAAAAAACCTTAAATGCACAACAGTTTTTAAAACTAAAAACTTTCCTCTTCAAAAACATCACAATATTATTTTGACT
>QEPC01009809.1:49291-60399 GCA_003113815.1 Sphenodon punctatus | reverse complement strand
GTCATGTCTGAAATTACCTGAAATCTATACACAAAGTCCTAGAAACAGGCTTGGCTATACTAGGATGCTGCTAACACAACAGAGCAGGAACTGGCTCAGGGAGGGAATCTTAATCCTTTCTTCATTAGCATTTCTCACAAGGCCACTTTTAGACATGCACGGTGCACATGCAGCATAAAATCATACCATGTGTAAAAAACCTGCTTGAGGGGTTTAAAAGCAACATTTTGCACATTAAAACTGGTCACACGTTCTTTTAAAACCACAAATTAAATAGCGTGTGCTCTCTGTTATACTTCTTTGTTATGCAGCAAAGTAAAAACTTTTTCACACAAATATTCGTCAGATTTGACCTTAGAGACTACCTCCAGGAGAGAGTGGTGGATTTTTTTTCTGCTCACTGACAAGCAAAAACTGTCAGTTAATATGCCATTGTGATAACCATTTTTATGATAGTGATTTTGTCCCCTGGAAAATTAATGGGGATAACTAAATTCATTCCCCATAGACCATAGAATGTAAATTACAACTTTCCGTCATGATTGATCTGGGATTAATTCCAATTAGCAGTGTACAACTTAAAGTTTATACATTCCACTAGAAACTAAGCCACTCAGCTATAATTTTCCAGTAGTAAGAAGGATTTTTTTCCCTGCAATTTCCATCCTCATGTAAATACTAATAACCCCATTCTCACAGAATTAATTTGTCGAACTATTCCATGAATTCCCCTGAGTCAAAGTCAGCCTGAGGCCCATTTCTGAAAATCATTAAAACTGAACTACTTTTAACAGTTGGAGCAGCCCCTGAGAACAGAGACAAACAGAAGTAGAAGAACCTTTTTGGAAACAGTCTTTGAGCAAATATAGGAGCCGAGGCTTGAACATATACATCTTATTAGGCCTGGTGCAAAAGTCTGATGAAAATGTTAACACTGAAAATGTATTTTTGAAATACATGAGTTTAAAATCAAAATCTGATTTCATGATGGAAGATTATGAATGGAAAAAAGCATTTAAAATCAACAAATTCAGATCTCCAAAACTGAAACTTGAAAAAAGGTTAAAATAAAAATCAGAACACAGAATTCACGATAATCCAGACTAATATAGGATAGTTTGTTCACACGTGTGCTACAACTTTCTTTAGGTCACACTACTCTTCACAACAAAGAAACAAGTGTTGAATTTAACAAAATGTTTTGATACATTAAAATGAAAACTAAAAATGCCAAAACAAAACGTTTCAGTAATTACAAAATTTGGTCCATTTTTCAGAACTTCAGTTATATAATTTAAAAATATTTCAGCCTGCTTCAGAGATCTCATTTTTTTAATTGAATAGAATGGAAATTTCATTTCATGATCAGCTGTAATTTGAACATGTTTCGTCTGAGTTCATAATCATCAGCAGGAGGATTTAAGCATCATCATCTCTCATTTTTATGGCTGCCTAAGTCTGTTTACATTAATGGGGAGACACAGTGGTATAAAAGAAGGATCAGATCATGTGTTTTAAAACAGAATATAAATAATATCTTCCTACCTGGGTGTTTTTAAACGAGCAATGATAGGTGTGGGGGGTCCGTGGATGCTCAGTGGCTCAGCTCTGGCTCAGCCACTCAGGTGGAGTATGTGGGGAGGTATTCTAATGGGCATCTCCCAGAACGGCTACCACAGAAGCTGCCTCACATTTCCCCTGCCATGGACTATGGAAGAAGGGGGGAGCACACCAGGCTAGCCTTTTAAACTGGCATGTCTAGTGCGAGCACTGGGAACCTGGGCTCCCCAGCACTCACAGCCAGTTCCTATGACTTGCAAAGGCCTGTCCCCACCCACAGAGCCTATGAGCAGTGAACCAGTCTGCTGGCATGGGTGGCTGCCTCAGTTCATACAAGCAGGAGATGCGTGAACGCCTGTTGCCACGCACTTTGGGGCTTGGGGAAGAGGGTGGGGAGTGATATGTGGATGAATGACTGGCTCAGCCCCCATGCTGTAATGCCTCCTGCCATAACAGGCAGCCATTGCTGATTGCTATGGCAACCCCCCACACTGGGTGGGGGTTGCGTAAAAACAGACACACCCTTCTGGTTTGGCCTGGCCCTACTCTGGCCCACCTGGGCAGCTCTTGGGCCTGGACTGTAGGTTTGGTTCCTTCTAGATCCACCTTTTCATCCCAGCCACCTACCCTGCTGATGTTTGAAGTGGATCTGGATCTGGCAGACCCAGAACAGACGCGTGGGTTCATTGTTGGCCCAGGCAGGTCAGAGTAGGCAGAGTCAGGTAGTGTCACATTTGATAGCATCCATTAATTAATTTTGGTGAAGAAACAGACATCAACGCTTCAATGAGAATAGCTGTCTGACTAAACATTCAACAGGTGACTAAGGTATGCCTAACTTAGCCCATGATCATGGTCTTTTGCTCAACGTTTTCATTACTCTGAATTAGTCAAAGAAAGTTGGAAGGTTCTGTACCTAGGTTTTCAAAGGTGACTAATCATTGTAAGTACCTGCATTTTTAGCTGTCGAGCCTGAAAAACCTTAAAAGGTACCTGGCTTTCAGAAAGCATTCTTCAGCAGCTGACAAAGTCAGGTTCTTTATGTTCTCAGTTGCACACCTAAAAACTATAGCACCTAAAACCACTAGTCACTTCTGAACATATCTGGCTAGAGTTTTATTTCTTGTGATCTTTAATTATTGCAGTCTCTTATTCTGTTTTCACAGACTGTACACCCTGCTGTCATCTAACACCAGATTTGTTTCCATGAAACTAAATACATTTTTCTTAAGGGGTTATATGCCAGCATGCAGGCTGGGAATAAAACAAACCCTGTTACAATGAATTTCCAACAAAAGTAGATTTCAATTCTGTATTTTGGTTCAAATCTCTGTAGGACAACACTATTGACTTTACTCAGCTAAAATGTCAGATTTACAAGCCACTTAGTATGACAAAAAATGTCCATGTTTTTTCTGAATGCGTATCTGTCCTGCAAGTAGTAATGATAAGATATAGGTCAGATGTGTCTCCCTCGTTATTTCTGAATAGTTTCATTTGCAAATGACCTTTTACTGATTCATAATGAGACATTTCAAGAAATGTTTTAAGTCTTACAAAAATGTAATTTCAATTGATCTGTAAACTAATGATAATATTCATAAAAGAAACATAAACCCTTGTTTTAAAATAGGATAATTTGTTACTGGGAATAAAATTGGGCCCATTTGCTAAAATAAAATAGCCCAGTCCACTTTTGAACTTTTCAAACCCCCAACAGAACAGGTTGAGCACTTTCTCCCAACCTCCCACACTCTACCTCAGACCCACCCTATTAAAGTAGCTCACTAGATTCCTCTGAGCATTCAAGAGGCCCATTTGGACTCTGCTGACTGGAAAACATTCTCACTTCAAATTCCTTCCTGTCCTCCTTGTGGCACTATGGTTAGGGCTGAAACTCAATTTCACAAATCTCACTTTACTCGACAAGAATCAGAGTTCTTGGCTTGTTCTTGGAAATGATAACAAGCTGAGAATTGACTTTATTCTTGCTGAGAAAAGGGAGAATCTTACCCGCGCCTGTACTTGTAAAAAACCTTTTTATTCACCTTGATGCCTTTCTCCTAGTCCCAGAGTGATAAAGGACTGCTCTCCACCCTCTCTGCAAGGGCAAGGGGGAAGCAAGAGGTGACTTCATGGTGAACAAAAATAAATAAATATTAGAACCACCATGTGTGTACAAAATGGCCACCGTCTGCACATGTGCAGACCTTTTCCAAAACTGTGCTGGCAGCGTCTGTGCCATTTTGGAAAAGGGAAGCCATTCTGTGTATGTGGGCGAATGGCTTCGCACATGCACAGAACAACTACCCTTTTCAAAATGATGCTGATGCTGCCAGTGCCATTTTTGGAAATGTGCATTGTGCATGTGCAGAATGGCCCCAGTGACCATTTTACTCTTGGATGGTGATTTTTATTTATTTATTTATTTATTTATTTTTTATTTTATAAATTTATACCCCGCCCCTCCTGCCATGCAGCCCGGAGTGGCTTCCAAAACATTAAAATACAATCAAACCATTAAAATTCTCATAAATATTATAAAATATTAAAACAGGACTAAGTTATCAATATAAAACCAAAGTAGGTGGGGGAGCTAAAACACCATCAGAGTTCTGGGGCCAAGTTACAGGCAAATTACAGGGCTGTCCCAATATCCAGAAGCTGCCACTCTAGCCCCAGGACCCACCATCATTGGTCTGCGGCCATCATTCCTCGCCCAGAGATCCTTTTTCCAAATGCCCGAACCAAACGCCCAAACACGAACACGGTGACCGGACCGATTCATTCATTCATTTTTGTAAAATATTTTCCAAGTCCCAGATGAAATCTCACAGTATATCTCACAAGAATCCAGTTTCATTTCAGCCTTACTACCAATCCACCTCTTACTAGGAGTGTTGGCCTTAGAATGTGCAGGGCACAGGGTGAAGATATAATGTGAGTTTCCTGTGACTATACTGAGGCCAAGAGACAATGGGTGGAATCAAATTAAACAATGGCCCAGATTAGCCTTCACCAGGTTTGCTCCTATATGACTGTCTATTAGACTTCCACCTCATGGCCTCCATATGGTCACCACAGAGCTGCCACTCATGATGGAGTCTAGGCACATTTACAGCCCCACTGTGTGGGTCAGTCAGGGCTAATGGACATCCACATGGCCACAAATAATCAATTCGGTTTGCCCACAGCCTCACTGGCATCCAAATCTGCGAGCACACAAAGCTTGCTTGCTCACATGCTGATTTTCATGTTTGTTTGAATCTAAGGTGAAACCAGCAATAATGAAAGATTCCTGATGGTTTGCATGCCCAAGTTAATTTTTTCTGGGTCAGGGATCCGTTATGAAAAAAAATGGATCCATTAGGGATGGGTGAAAAGATCACAGTTCAGGGTCGGCTGTTCGGTTTGGTCCGATTTGGTTCCGTTCAGTTACACTGTTCGGTCCGGTCACTGCGTTCGGGTTTGGCATTTGGTTCGGGCGTTTGGAAAAAGGATCTCTGGGCAAGGAATGATGGCTGCAGACCCATGATGGTGGGTCCTGGGGCTAGAGTGGAAGCTTCTGGATATTGGGACAGCCCTGTAACTTGGCCCCAGAACACTGATGGTGAGTCCTTGGGCAGGAGTGACTGTTTCTTGATACGGTAGAATGACAGCACCTCTGTGCAAGGAATGATGGCCCCAGACCCATGGCTTTGGGTCCTGGGGCTAGATTGGGAGCTTTTAGATATTGGCCACAGCCCTCCCTGCCTGTAACTTGGCCCCAAAACCCTGACGGTGGGTCCAGGGGCTGGAGTGACTGTTTCTTGATACGGTGGAATGACAGCACCTATGTGCAAGGAAAGATGACCCCAGAACTATGATATTGGCTCCTGGGGCTAGAGTGTCAGCTTTTAGATATTGGCCAGCCACAGTCTTCCCTGCCAGTAACATAGGCCCCAGAAACCTGATGGCGGATCCTGGGGCTGGAATGGCTGTTTCTTGGTGCAGTGGAATGACATAGCCTCTGTGTGAGGAATGAGGGCCCCAGACCCATGATGGTGGGTCCTGGGGCATGAGTGGAAGCTTCTAGGTATTGTCCACAGCCCTCCCTACCTGTAATTTGGCCCCAAAACCCTGATGGCGGGTCCTCAGGCTAGAGTGACTGTTTCTTGGTGCGGTGGAATGACATTGCCTCTGTGCGAGGAATAATGGCCCCAGACACATAATGGTGGGTCCTGAGGCTAAAGTAGCAGCTTCTAGATGCATATTGATCACAGACATCCCTGCCAGTAACGTAAGCCCCAGAACACTGACAGTAGGTCCTGGGGCTGGAGTGCCTGTTTCTTGGTGCAGTGAAATGACATCGCCTCTGTGCGAGGAATAATGTTCCCAGACCCATGACGGTGGGTCCTGGGGCTAGAGTGGCAGCTTCTAGATATTGGCCACAGCCCTTCCTGCCAGTACCAATCAATCAAATTTATTCAGGCACAGCCATGACCAAGTATAAAAAATACAACTATTAGAAAATACAATTTATCACAACAAGTATCATCAATTAATAATAACATTCCTATAAAACAGAATATTCCTCTACTAATGTAGTATCAGTAAGATGGCTCACTGCAGGGGTTATGTGTGCCGCCATAAGCCGCAGGAAGGGCAAGGCGCTGTGCTATCATCTCAAAGGATGTACGTGTTTGCATATCGGGATCTAATACTGGGACTGATTATTAGTTGCTTTTTGGGCTGGTTCCAAGATGAGCTTATGGTAAAAAAAATCCCATGAGGTATAGGGAATGTCTGTGATGGTAAATAAGGTTTTTTTAGTGAATTAAGTTCACTTATTTCATTTATGAATGGAGGATTATTTTATTTGGTATTGTTATAATATTGTATATCTATTTTGTAATGGACAAAAGCTAAACAAATAAACTTTAATGTAAGATATAAAATAAAACAGAATTGAAACTACTATAATAAATATATTCCTTAATAAACTCCCCATCATTCCAGTAATTTAAAAACATAATAAGTCTCCAGGTTGTCATTTAAAAGTCTATTTACGAAAATACAGAGGTGACAGAGGAAAACCTCTACCAAGGGGAAAACCTCTACCAAGGAGAGTATTGTTTGGCCAATTCCCAAACCAGATAGGCCATCTGGTGAATAGGATCTGGGGCTTTCATATTTAGTAGTCCCTGGAAAAGCTGACACGAAGGTAGGTACTCATTGTTAGGAATTGGAGCAGGGAAATGCAATTCACAGAAATAATAATTCAGAGGGCATTCAAAAAGGACATGACAAAGATCCTCAACATGCATTTTACAACATCCACAGAACCTATCCTCATAGGGGATACCTGCCCTCCTGCCCTGGACTACCCCAGTGAGTAAAAGATCGAAGCGTAAGTATGTGATAACCCTACTCTGTTTAAAATCCAAAGTGCCAACCAGATAAGATTCCAAGCCCCAGGAAATTTTATATAATTTAAAGTAAAGTGCACTCATAATTTTAGAAATAAAAGCTAGATCACATTGCATGGCTTGATCGTTCAATTGCCTCTTTATTAACAACTTCGTCCCCGAATCTGAATACGTTTGGAGCATTGGGCAAGAGTAACCTAACTGCTGGAACAAACATTGAGCTTGAGTAAGCCATGTCTTAGTAAGGGCCCATGTCCTTGCTTCCATAAAACACCATTTAGGTAGCCGGTATTCAGCCATATCCTCTAAACATGACCAATATGACACAACTGCCATAATTAGCCTATGAGCCAGGGGATACAGCCCTAGCTCAGCACACAATATTGCTGCCGGGGTACTTTTAGGGACCCCTAAGAGGACTTAGAGGAGAAAGTTCTGGCACGATTCTAACTTATCCAAAGCCCCCGCACCCCATATTTCAGCCCCATAAATTACGGACAAACATAATTTATGTCCATACAGCCTAAGGGCCGGGGCAAGAAGGTGTCAGCCGTGAGTTCTCCAGAACCTTAGCAGGCCTTTTACATTTTGATTAAATTTGAGCTTTGCTGCCTCTATATGGGGGGGACCAACTGCCAGATGCGGAAAAGAGAACGCCAAGATACTGATACACAGCAACCTGCTCGATTTGTTGACCAGCCAAGATAGCTCTGAATTTTTTACACCCATTAAAAACAACCATTGTTTTTGTTTTCTCATAATTGATGTTTAAATGAGAATCTTGGCAAAATGTTGACACTTCAGTTAACCTACGCCTCATGCCTAATGCAGAGGGAGATAAAAGAACCATGTCATCTGCAAAAAGCAGGATCGCGATCCTTTTCTCACCCACCTTTGCTGGAAGAAAAAAGTCATCTTTTAGAAGGTCAATTATATTATATACATAAAAATTAAATAAAAACGGGGCCAGGACACAGCCCTGTTTCACACCATTTGATATTGGGATTTTTTGGAACAGATGGCCCTCCCTATTAAAACGAACCTGACAGGCAGTTTGAGAGTACAAAATCTGTATCAAGCAATGGAGTCATTTACGGATATTTGTCTTAAACAATTTGGTCCACAAAATATCACGATCGATTGAATCGAATGCCTGAGCAAGGTCTAGGAAAGTCATATAAAGGGTAACTTTTCTAATAGAAACATATTTACAGATCAAATGCTGCAAAATGAAACAATGATCTGTCGTAGAATGATCAATCCTAAAACCTACCTGCTCTTTGGGTATATAGTCAGCCACTGCTGCCCAGTCCTCCAATTTCCTCAGCAAAACCTGGCATAGATTTTAGATGCAACCCATATAAGGCTAATGGGCCTAAACTTTTGCGGAGTAGAAATAACCCCCTTTTTGTGGATGGGGATAATTGAGTCCTGGGGCTATAATGGCAGCTTCTAGATATTGGCCACAACCCTCCCTCCTAGTAACGTAGGCCCCAGAACCCTGACAGCGGGTCCTGGGGTTGGAGTGGTTGTTTCTTGACGCGGTGGAATGACATTGCCTCTGTGCAAGGAATGATGGCCCCAGACCCATGACGTTGGGTCCTGGGGCTAGAGTGACAGTTTCTAGATATTGACTAGCCACATCCCTCCCTGCCAGTAAGGTAGACCCCAGCACCCTGAAGGTGGGTCCTGGGGCTGGAGTGGCTATTTCTTTATACGGTGGAATGACATCGCCTCTGTGCAAGGAATGATGGCCCCAGACCCATGACGTTGGGTCCTGGGGCTAGAGTGGCAGCTACTAGATATTCACCAGCCACAGCCCTCTCTGCCAGTAATGTAGGCCCCAATCCTGACTGTGGGTCCTGGGACTGGAGTGGCTATTTCTTGATGCGGTGGAATGACATTGCCTCTGTGCGAGGAATGATGGCCCCACACTCATGATGGTTGGTCCTGGCACTAGAGTGGCAGCTTCTAGATATTGGTCACAGCCCTCCCTGACTGTTACATGGCCCCAGAACCCTGACGGTGGGTCCTGGGGCTGGAATGGCTGTTTCTTGTTATGGTGGAATGGCATCACCTCTGTGAGAGGAATGATGGTCCCAGACCCATGACATTGAGTCCTGGGGCTAGAGTGGCAGCTTCTAGATATTGGCCACAGACCTCCTTGCCAGTAACGTAAGCCCCAGAACCCATATGGTGAGTCCTGGGGCTGGAGTTGCTGTTTCTTGATGCAGTGGAATGACATCGCCTCTGTGCGAGGAATGATGGCCCCAGACCCATGACGTTGGGTCCTGGGGCTGGAGTGGCAGCTTCTAGATATTGACTAGCCACATACCTCCCTGCCAGTAAGGTAGGTCCCAGAATCCTGATGGTGGGTCCTGGGGCTGGAGTGGCTCTTTCTTGATGCGGTGGAATGACATCGCCTCTGTGCGAGGAATGATGGCCCCAGACCCATGATGGTGGGTCCTGGGGCTAGAGTGGCAGCTTCTAGATACATATTGGCCACAGCCCTCCCTGCCAGTACCGTAGGTCCCAGAACCTTGATGGTGGGTCCTGGGGCTGGAGTGGTTGGTTCTTTTTTTTATATCTATCTATTTCTACTCTAAATCTAACTGCTATTAACTATTCAAAACATATTGAACTAAATGGAATATCCTAATAATTAACTACAAAGACCTTGTCCTACAAATGCACTGTATCTCTATCTCTATAATTAAGCTAACTACTATGTATATCTATCTAGTAACTGTCTATTTAATATCTATCTATCTATCTATCTATCTATCTATACAATATTACACCGGGGATATATGGGATCCCCCTGGAACTTTTTAAGAACTTTGCGGCCTGGTACATCCCCCTCCTGGCTAGGTTTTTAACACTAGTCAATTGTAATAAGCTGATGCCTCCACATTGGGCGACAGCAGTCATAGTCCCGATTTTTAAACAAGGAAACCCATGCCATCCAGCCTGCTATAGGCCGATGAGCCTGCTCCCTATACTAAGTAAATTATACACTAGAATATTGCTTTCTGCGCTGGAAAAGTGGGTTTGCCTGGACCATCCCCTTAAAGAAGAAGAGGTGGGCTTTAGGAAGGGCCAGTCAATGATGTATAACTGCTTTGCTTTGCAGCATCTGATCGATAAGTATGTGGTCATTAAGCACGGGGATTTTTTTGCTGCCTTTGTTGACTTCACTAAGGCGTTTGACTCTGCTTGCAGAGAGCGCTTATGGTATAAATTAAGAAAGATGGGAATACCCCAGGACTTGCTGGATCTCCTAATTAATCTCCATCGTGACACTAAGGCAGTGGTTAGGTTGGATCTTAGAGGAAGAGTTACCCAGGAGTTTTCCCTCCACCAGCGGGTGAGACAGGGGTGTCTGTTTGCCCCCCTTCTTTTTAACTTATATATAGATGACCTTGTCCCTACTATTTCTGCGACTAACCCAACACCACCACGGATTGGGGAGAGACCAATATCTTGCTTTCTATATGCAGACGATATTGTTGTTTTCTCCCAAACAAGGTGGGGTCTCCAACAAACGCTAATAGTACTGTAGGAAGAATGCCCTGACCATTAATATGATGAAATCGAATGTGATTTCATTTGGTAAATCATTTGTAAGATGAAACAAACAATAGGAGATTTTCTCAGGCTATGCAGCCCCAGCAGCCACAGTAACTCCGATGCTAGATATCTTTTACTCTAAAGTTATATCTAATCTGATATATGGAGGGGAAATAACTGTGATGGGGCATTTGAGTAAGATGGAAGTTCCTCAGAACTCCTTTTTGCGAACTATCCTTGGGGCTCCCAGGGCGACCCCGCTCTCTATGCTGAGGCTGGAGACAGGTATGTTGACTATAGATGTTCATTTGAACCTTAGACTCTTTTTGTTCTGGAAACAGCTTATGTGAGAAGTCTCAGGCATAGCACGCAACTGTTATATTGAGCAAAAAGTACACCAAGGTGCCCTCCAGTATCCTTGGATACGTGACTTAGGGCGAATTTACACGTGCAGCAATTATCTGGATTTTTAAAAACTGGTTCTCAATAGTTCGCTGTTAACAAGTCCTGTTGCATTCACATGCATGCCATACCGATTTTAAGTACAGCGAAATAATGCATTCAGACCTT
>QEPC01009809.1:20138-40382 GCA_003113815.1 Sphenodon punctatus | reverse complement strand
AAGCCTGTGAAGTTTGGGGGCTCAACTCCTCCAGGGGGAGGAGATATTGATGATTCAAATGCACGAGGCCAGTATGAATTTTGACCACAAGCAATTAACGTTTAAGCTGCAATAACTTTTTATTTTCCTGATGGATATTTTTCAAACTTTGTGGATATGATGGTCCTCACAATTTACAGCCATGATTAAATTTTCAGAAACGTAGGTCAAGCGGTTTTTGCAAAATTGGGGCTTCAGCAGTCGCCTGTTTATAATGAAGAGTGGCTGTACATTTAAATATTCAGGCAGCTACTGCTGCCTGAAAATACTCAGGGATGGTGGAGGTGGAGGTGGTGGTGGGGGACCCAGACAGCTCACAACAAACAACACAGGGAGGGGTACAAAACTTAAATGAAACCTAAATCAATCTAATGATACTCTAAATAAATCCAAAAACAGGGGAAGGGAATTAGGGATGGAATATATACAGGGAGGAGGGGGAGGATTCAATGGAGGGTAGGGAGAAAGAACACAGGGAGGCATAAAAAATAAAAATAACACCTAAATATATCTAATCTAATCTAATTAAATGAAACTACGGAGGTAAATGTATGGGAATGGGTGAAATAGGAGGAGGATGGCAATGGATTGGGAGGTACAGAAAATGCTGGGAGAGGGAGACTTCTGAAAATGCCTGCTGACAGGATCAGTGGCTAGCACAGAAGGAGTTGGAAAGTGGGAAGGCAATGACTTTTGTTACTTGCTGTGCCCGCCTTACCACAAGCCTCATTGATTCCATGCAGCCTAGCCCTTGGCCAATCACAGACTGTGAAGCCAGTGGTCTGAGGAAAAGAGGGATGGTGATTGAGCAGGCTGGCTGCTATTGCAAGCCTCTCCACCCCTAGTGCCAGAAAGTTTTCCCCAGAGCTTCCCTCACCCCCCGGGCCTTCCAGTCCCCTTTTTCCCGCCCGAATGCTGCCGAACTCATCCAAACGCTGCCAAACTGTTTAGGGCTTCGGGTGTTCGGTCCAGCCTTTTGGTTCGATTATCCAAACTGGCTGAGTTCGGTCCAAACACTGAACAGCCGAACCACGTTCGCACATCCTTACTGTTTCCCCAGATCTAAGTCCAACACTTTATTCATAAGGCAACACTATCTCTTCCAGTGTGATCCCCTAGAAGGATGACATCCATAGTCGCTACCCCTAACATGAAGAATCTGTGATACTCTCTTCCCCATGTTTTTAGTTTACATCAGCCTTTTTGAACAGAACTGAATAAGAGGTGATTTTTTTTTTTAGCTTAAATTAGATACAAACATATTGTAATATAATTTTGACATTCTGAAAGTTTAACACAGTCAGAATTCATATGCTGTCTGCAGCTACCTGGGCTAATCTAATTGGAATACAACTAATACAAAAAATTCTACTGTATGTAAAAAGAGCACCTGTAGTTGATGGATTGATAGTGTCTGTGGTGTGATTGTCCCAACTGTTTCATTTCTTGAGGGATAATACAGACTGCAAAATTTGGGGAAAACTAGTGCAGCAGAGCTGTGAAAAGGTCAAACCAGTCCAAATCAGTTGTTTTCATGAGACAAAAACATGGCAATGCTGAATCCATGAGGAAAGTTCCAACAACATGAAAGAGAACAATATGGTCACCTTTAGTGACAATATTTATACTAAAAACAGCAAAATGATGTAAGGAAATCTAATCTACTGGAGATGTTAAAAGATGAATTATACTCCAGGGAGTCTCCCCACATGGACAAGGACATTAGGATAATTGGCCTTTCGCAGACCCCATGTGGCCATGAAGGCCAATTTGTTGCACCCCTTGAGCAGGATGGGGCATGACATGTTGTTTAGGAGGGGGATGGAGCCCCCCTTTCCTTTTCCCCTTTGCTGTGTCTCCCCTGCCCCCTTTTCTCCTTGTGGATAGCGGGGGACAAGTGGCCGCATGGTTCTGTTGGTCCTGGCCAATGTTGCTAGGCAACACGCACCTCCTTATTGGTGCACCGCACAGGGAGGGCAGTGCTGTATGCGTGTGTGTGCCGCTTGCCTCCTCAGTTAGGTGGCGGCAGCAATCTGAGCAGCAGCCTCGCCGGCATTGCTTGGTTCAACAGAAGCCTCAGCCTAAGTATTGTGATGGGGGCCAAGAAAAAAGCCCCTAAGCAGCAGTCACCGCGATCTCGGAGGGATGCACAGACCTTTCCCCTGGTGCTCGACGGGGGAGAAGAGGAGTTACTCCCAGGGCCTGCCCACAGATAGGGGAGCAGAACCAGTACGGGGGGAGCAATTAGTGGCTGCAGGGGTGGAGGCAACCTGGACCATCTTGAGGGCTGTGAGGTCTTATTGCACAGCTTGGCTGGGGGGAGAGGGGGGTCTCAGCCAGGTTTTGGGGACTCAGGCTGACAGGAGGTTTCTGGGTCAGCAGGGGTTCAAGTAAGGCCAGAGGGCCCAGCACGGCTGTTGCCACTCTGAAGGGGGGGCAGAAGGGTCCATCTCCTGGCCCAGTTTGTGGAGGATCAATCTGTGCCTAGGCGCTTGAGGGCTGACCCACAGGTGGGGCTAGTGGTAGCCCCCTCCCATAGCTTGATCCATATCTGGGACCCAGTTGGGTGACTGGGCTTGCCTTGCTTCCCGTGCTGCAGGCCCATTTGGCCCTACAGCCACCTTCAATGGTGGGCACGGGTGGCCTAGGCATGGGTTGGATCCCCCCGCACCTGGCAGTAAGCGGGCAGTGGATGGATGGGGGTCTCTCCCCGCCATTTCTTGCCAATGGCAGCAGCGGCCAAGAACTCCCAGGAGTGGGGATGACCCAACATGATGAGGCTGGTGAATTGAGCCAGCGGATAGGGGCCCTGGAGCAAGTGATTTGAGACATTGTCAGAGATCGAGGGAGCGGCATGCCAGTGATGGAGGTAGCGGCTGCAGGAGCGAGCCAAGGTACAGGGGGGTAGTGGCCCCATCTGGTGCAGCAGTGGCGGGGCTTGGTGCAATCCTGCTTCCTGGATGGGGCCCACTTGAGAAGACGAGGCCAGGCAGCCCAATGGGTGGGGCAATACCAGGCTTTGCCCCTTGTCCATTCATCTAGTCAACAGACAGGAAGGAGCTCAGTGGGAGCGAGCGTGGTAGGTGAACTGGCCACGTAGCTAGTGTGGTGGAATGGAACCTGGAAGCCAGTACCTTGCCCAGTCAGTGCACCCCAGGGTAACCGGGCCGCTGCTCTTTCAGCGGCCCTCCTGAAGGTGGGCCAGGCCCTGCAAATATGGAATGCCCCTGGGGCATCAGCAGGCCCAGATTATCCACAAGGTTGAGAGATGGGCTGGTACCTGCTCCTGGGGGTGGGCTATGTGGGTGTGTTGGCCCCCATCGGGGCACACCTGCTTACGGCTACACGGGTGAAGATATGAAGGGGTGAATTTATAGACCTGTTTGCCCTCCTCTTCAGGCACCTGATAATCGACTCTGCAGACGTGGAGGACAAGAAGGAGAAGGAGTGCTCTAAGCACCCCAAAGCTGATAGAATTGGTCTAATTGGACCACGGCCATCACAATATATCAGGTGGTAGTTATTAAGGCGTACCCCTCCCAGGCTGCTGAGCTCCTGAAGTATGTGGTTATTGTCCATCGGGCATACAAATTTGGGCCCGCTGGGGCCTGGTTTCACTACAAGGAGACCTTTCGCCATCGCGCAGTCTTTACCCTGGGAATGAGGTAGGATACCCATGCACCCGACCTATGGCTAGACTGCATGGTAGACGCGGCCAATGGCTTGAGATCCGACAGTGGTCACCCCCTCGCAGAAGGTGGCATTGCCCCTGCTAATGATCCTTTTCATGGTGATGCAAAGCAATCAGCAGGCAGCCAGGTGAGCCAATGCTGGGAATTTGCATGGTCAGGGAAATGTTCCCGACCAGCGTACAGGTTCTGGCATTTCTGCCCCAATTGCTCAGGCCTTCACAATGCTGCGGCATGTCCCAGGGCCAGAGCAGGAAACAAAGGAAGGACACCACAAGGACCACCTGGCAGAGGAGGTTCGGGGGGAGCGGGGAAGTCAGCTCTGGCAAAGGGCTCCAACCCCAATTAAGGTGGAGCAGCTGACGGTGGCCCTCAATTCCCATCCGGATTGCAGCGAAATAGATTATATAGTTGAAGGGTTCAGGGATAGGTTCCGAATTCCAACTGGGGAGGTCACCCGCAGAAAGTAGCACCCAACTTAAAATCAGTGTTGAGACTAAATTCTAGGGATCGGCGAACGCGGTTTGGAAGTTGAGAGTTCGGCCCAAACTCACCCTTTTTGGATGACCTAACTCTAACCCAAACCTGAACCCACTGAACCGAACCTGATTCCAAACTCTGAAACAACCAAACAGTTCGATCAGTTTGGATCACGTTTGGGTGGTTCTGGTGGGAGAAACATGACCACAGCCAGTTGGTGACCCACTGCCCGACACAGGAAGACACAGGGAGAGGGGAGGTCAGCTGAGGAGCAGACTTCCAGGCATCAGGGGTGGAGAGGCTTGGCGTAGCAGCCAGCCTGCCCAATCACCATCCCTTTTCTCCTAAGATCACTGGCTTCGCAGTCTGCGATTGGCCACGGGCTTGGCTGCATGGAGCCAATGGGGCTTATGGTGAGGCGGACGCAGCAAGTAACAAAACTTATTGTCTTCCCCCCTGCCAACACCTTCTGAGCTAGTCACTGTTCCTGAACAGCAGGCATTTTAGAAGGCTCCTTCTCCCAGGAGTTCCCAGCTCCCCAGTCCATTTCCATCCTCCTCCTAATTCACCCATCCAACCCATTTACCTCCATATTATCATTTATTTAGCTTAGATTAGATAGATTTAGGTGTTATTTTTTGTTTTACCCCTCCCTGTGTTCCCTGTGTTCAATCTTCCTTCCTCCCTCCCCCCTCCATTGAATCCTTTCCCTCTCCCTTTTATTCCATCCCCAATTATTCCCTTCCCCTGTTTTAAGTTTTGGATTTATTTAGAGTAGTTTTATTATTAGATTGATTTTCATTTCGGTTTTGTACCCCTCCCTGTGTTCTTTGTGTTTCCACCTGTGTAATATTGTATAGATAGATAGTTATTAGATAGATAGTTACTAGATAGATATACATAGTAGTTAGCTTAGTTATAGAGATAGATAGAGATACAGTATATTTGTATGACAAGGCCTTTGTAGTTAATTATTAGGATATTCCATTTAGTTCAATAGGTTTAGAATAGTTAATAGCAGTTATATATATAACCATATTAGATAACAAATTTAATTTTTTTAAAAAAATACAAAATATAAAATCATCATTTTGGAGGGAGAAATGGAGAAGGGAAGGAGAGGCCAGTCTGCTGCCCATAGGGGAGGCAATGGGGTAAGTGTCAGAGGTGTAAGGGGCCGTGGCAGGGGAGGGCAGCAGGCAGCAGCAGTAGCCTGAGCACATCACCACACCCAAAACTTATCAGGTCTGCTTTAGGGTGATAGGCTTCAGCGGCTCAGCATCACCTCCTGGCAGTGCCCTCCTCCAATGCCATGCAGGGCACGGGAAGGCCTGCATGACTTGAGGCTGCATCTGTCTCTGCTGCTTCTGGTGCTGGAGCAGGTGCTGCTGCTTCCGATGTTCCTACAGGGCTATCAATGTGCCTGGCATTCTGTACCCTGGCTACCCACTGTCTGCTGCTACTAATGCCAATGGCCCCCATGCCTATATGCTGTCTGTGCCAAGGCTTCTGTACCCTGGCACCCTGGCAACCAATGTCTGCTGCTGCTGCTGCTGCTGCTGCTGCTGCTGCAGCCAATTGTCCCCAGGCCTATATGCTGTCTGTGCTAAGGGTTCTGTACCCCAGGTTGCTGCCAAGATGAAAGCCTGCCTCAGCCCGCCTTCCTGCCTCTCATGCCAAGGTGCTTGTCTGTCCGCCCAGGTTGCTGCCAAGAGAGAGAGAGAAATAAGAGAGAGAGAGAAAGTCTCCCCACTGCTAGAAGGAGAGACAGACATGATCCCACCCATGCTGTCACCTGCACTATATGGCCAGAGAGAGAGAGAGAGAGAGAGAGAGAGGCTCCTCGCTAGAATGAGAGTGATGGGGTGGAGGGGAGGCCAGCTCAATCTGCCACCTGCCAGAACCATGAAAAACTCCCATCTGTGCCCGATGCCCACATCCAGAAGCAGCAAAAGCGTACCAGAATGAGATGGAATATAACAAAACGTGGAACGTATTATGTCCCTGCCTGTGTGTGTTCCTATACCTACCTATCGCACAATTGAATGAAGTGTGTCCAACCATGCACTACTTCTAGGGACATCATTCAGCTCCCATAGGCTGTCATTCCACTGTACCTGAAGCAGTCATACCTGCCCGTCCCAGGAACCATCAATGAGATTCTGGGATCATAATTCCAGTCACAGAGGGCTGTCATTTCATTCTGGATGCTGCCGCTGCTCATGCCTGGCTGGCCAGCGGCCACCATCGCCCGCCTGCAAACCTGTCCCCCACCAGCCTACTCCTCCATACCCACCTGTGGATGACTGCTGCCAAAAGAGTCTGTCTCTCTTTCTCTCTGGCACACCCACACAGACACAAGCCCTTCCCCTCCTGGGGGGCTGTCTGCAACTTGAGACCCTGCTGCTGGCACATATTTGGGCTAATACACTAACACTACATCTGCTGCTGCTCTCAGGTAGGGATCTGACACAGACAACCTGTATATACAATGAGATTCTGCCACCTGCCAGAACTTCAGCACAGAGGGATAAAAGATTGGCCAGGTAAAACAAAGTTTGTAACAACAAAACAAATATAACTTTTAATAAAACCTTATAAACAACAATGAACATTCAACAACCATATAAAATGAAAACCAAACATATATAAAAAGAAAGGAAACTTAACTTTTAACCTGGAGGTCTAGCCTTTGTCGGGCCTGTCCCCCAGAACTTGGGGGAAAGACAAAAGCCGGGGAGCAGCACAGGACTGAGGGGCGGGCACCCTGTGCTCCAGCATTTTATACCCATGGGCCAAGGTGAAGTCCACGGCCACCGCAACACCTGCATGCCACCTGGAGAGTGACTGGTGGTTCAGTTCCAGCTTCTCCATCTCAGCGGAGACGTACTGGGAGTATACCTCCACCTTCTTTTTCTAAAGTTTGAGCTCCTGGAAATGTTCAACTAGGCGGTTCTCCATTATGGCTGCATGCAGCTGTAGGCCCTTTATAAAGTGGTAGGTAGGCCTCTCCACCTCATTCCAAAAGACCTTCGCTGCTGCAGACTCCCGGGGACAAGGGGACTCCACATTGGAGCCGGAGGAGGGGGAAGGGCTTTGATGGCATTGCCATGTCTTTTGGGTTGCCGTTCCCCTCTTCTTCTAGTGCTGATGGTCCACAAAGGCCACGTCAGACTCCTGTCGCTTCACCTTCTCCCCGTGCAGCTTCTATATGTGGGAGATTAGGCCAGATGTGGTCCCATATCTGGCCAGTCTGAATTTTTTGCTGCATATCTTATTTATTTATTTATTTTATTTAATCAAATTTCTACCCCACCCCTCCTAAAACAGCTCAGGGTGGCTTACAAAGTCAAAAAAACCACCCCAAACACAAATATAAAATACATCTAAAAACAATTAAAACATTAAAAAATACTACCCTTAAAAAAGGACCGAGCATCACAATAAAACAATAAAAAAGGTTAAGGTGAGATAAAAACCCCATTAACCCCTCCTCCCCAAAGGCCTGTGCGAACAGCCAGGTTTTACAACTTCACTGAAATGTCAAAAGGTGATCTTCCTCCAGGAGGGAGTTGCAAAGGCGTGGCGCATCTACCGAGAATTCCCTCTCCATTGTGGCCCCCCCACCGCGTATTGTGGGGAACCTTCAAGAAAGCACCCCCGGCAGACCAAAGGAGCCGCTCTGGGGCACGGAGGGCGAGGCGGTCCCTGAGGTATGAGGGGCCCAGACCATGAAGGGCCTTATAGATCAACACCAAAACCTTGAACCTGGCTCGGCATGCTATTGGCAACTAGTGCAGAGTCCGGAGCACAGGTGTTATGTACTCACGATGACACATCCCCAAAAGGAGCCGGGCTGCCACATTCTGCATTAGCTGCAGCCTCTGAACCAGGAACAAGGGAAGCTCCATGTACAGCGCGTTGCAGTAGTCCAGCCTCGAGGTGACGAAAGCATGAATGAAGGAGGCCAGGTCCGGGCCGGAGACGTACGGATGCAGCCTCCGCACCAGATGCAATTGGAGGAAGGCAGCCTTTGCGACTGCCTCCACCTGCCACTCCAGGCGGAGATCCGCATCCAATATCACCCCCAGACTCCGGACCTGCTGAGCTATAGGAGGGAAAACACCCCTAATCAGGGGGGAGGCGAAACCTCCCTCGCTCTCCCCACCACCATCACCTCCATCTTATCGGGGATGAGCGTCAGTCTGCTCTGCCACATCCACTCCACCACGGCCTCCAAACACTGGATAGCACTGAGACATCAGGGTCTGGGTCAGTTGAAAAAGAGAGGTACAGCTGAGTATCATCAGCATATTGGTGACATCGCACCCCGAACCCTCTCATGACCTTCCCCAATGGCTGCATATATGCATTAATTAATAATGGAGACAGGATGGAACTCTGCGGAGCGCTGCATGATAAAGTACAGGGGCAAGATGTCTCATCCCCCAACATCACCCGCTGACTTCTCCCCGAGAGGAATGAATGGAACCATCCAAGAACAGTCCCATCCAGATCCCCCAGGTCACGTAACCATCTCAACAGCAGCCCATGGTCCACAGTATCAAAAGCGGCTGAGAGATCTAGCAGGGTGAGAAATGTTGAACATCCTGCGTCCATCTCCCAGTGGAGATCGTCGACCAAGGCCACCAACACCGTCTCAGTGCCATAGTAGGGGCAGAACCCAGATTGAAAAGGGTCAAGGAAACCAATGCTATCTAGATGCGCCTGGAGCTGGATCACCACCGCCCGTTCACTAACCGAGCTGTGTTCAGGAGGGGCGGAGTATAAATCAAATAAATAAATAAATAAATAAATAAATTAAAAAAGGGAAGGTTAGAGACGGGTCGGTAACTGGCTAGCGCGTCCACATCCAAAGATGGTTTCTTCAGCAGGGGGCACACTACAGCCTCCTTGAGACTGGGCAACAACTTACTCTGCTGCAGGGATATGTTAACCACCCTCACCAGCACCGTCCCCAACGTCTTCCTGGAGGCTTTCACCAACCAGGACGGGCATGGATCAAGTTCACAACAGGTGGCTCTCACAGACCCCAAGATATCTGCCGCATCAGCTGGCATCACTTGCTGAAACTCCCCCCTCCCAATGCTGGACCAGATGGGGCCTCCATCACCTCGACCTCTCCCCCTGCTGCCCCCAATCCAGCGTCAAAGTCGCTCTTAATGTGAGCGATCTTGTCTGAGAAGTAGCTGACAAACTCCTCACAGCAGGTCTGGGACAAGTCCCCATCCAGGCGGAGGGAGGCCGGATTGACCAGCCCCCGCACCACCCGAAACAGCTCCGCTGGGCGTAATTTCGCAGATGCTATGAGGATAGCAAGGAACTCCTTCCTTGCTGTCCTCACAGCCTCAACATAGGACAGCAAAAGTGCCCTATGGAGAAGTCGGTCGGAATCAGATCGAGTCCGATGCCAGCATCGCTCCGGCCTCCTGCTTACTCATTTCATACACCGCAGCCCCTCGATAAACCAAGGGGCTCTGCAGTGATGAGACCGAGGCAGAGGGAGTCTCAGAGCCACCCTGTCAATGGCCTCCCCCAGCAAGCTATTCCAACATTGGACCAGATCATCGACAGAGTGACCATCCAGGTCCAAGGTTAATTCCCTCAACACCTCTTGGAACCACTGGGGTTCCATCAGCCTCCGAGGATGAACCATCCTAACTGACCCTTTCCCCTTCTGGACGGGTTGCGCTGAGAGACTGGCTTGAAGGAGATAATGGTCCGTCCATGACAAGGGCACCACCCTAACCTCCCCCACAACCGGACCCCCCATCTCAAGAGCAGAAACAAAGATCAGGTCGAGGGTATGCCTCCCCACGTGGGTTGGGCAGATAAGCTCCTGGGACAAATCCATGGTTGGCATGGTGTCCATGAATTCTTGCTTTGCTCCCACAAGGCCAGTGTCGGCGTGAATGTTGAAGTCCCCCAGAACCAAGGTCCTAGAGGAGTCCAGCACCACCTCCAAGGCCCACTCTGCTAGAATGGTAAGGGATGATGGCAGACAGGAAGGGGCCCGGTATACCAGCAGCACCCCTAGCTTGCTCCCAGCCAAATCAAACACCACGTGAAGGGCCTCAATAATCGCAATCTCCTGAAATGGATACCTCCAAACAGGCCAGTCATCTCTAAAAATAATCGCTACACCACCTCCGCGGCCATCCCCTGGGACTGATGCTGCACGGCATACCCGGTCAGAATGAGATCGGCCAAAGTTGGACCTCCCAAATCCTCCAGCCAGGTTTCCGTAATACAGGTGAGGTCCACGGCCCTATCCGAGATTATATTCTGGACAATTGGGCCTTGTTAACAACGGACCTCGGATTTAGCAACAGCAGCCCCCCATGTGTGGACCTTGGATCCGGCTCCTCCCTCAACCCCAGTGGGGGGGATGGCAGGCCACACCTCCTTCAGGCACCTAGGTCCCCTAGGGGCATGACCCATCCAACCACATGGAACATACCGTCCACACCCAAGAACCACCCCAAAGCCACACCCTCCCCCCATTCACCAATTCCTGGCCCCCCAAACCTGGCTGCTTGCCCTGTGGCCTCCCCTCCCCCACCTCCCTCCCAAAAAAATCACCCCCCAGTCCCCTGGCCATCCTTCTGCCACCAGGGAATGGTAGGAGACATATCCGTCCCCCCACCCCACTTCCCTCTCTCACCGGGGTTGGGCCCCCTCCCCCCACCACCAATAACCCTCCCAATACTCGCCCTTCTGCCACGAGGGTCAAACACCGGGATACCCTCCCCACATCCTCCCTTTATCCACCCCTCCTACACCACCACCCTTCCTTCCCTAGCCCTGATCAAGAAAGGTCCCCAGCAAAACGTCCCCTGTACCCCAAAGTGCCCCTAAGTGCCGTGCCCTTTGGCCGCGGTCCTTCAGTCATGGCCTGTGGCTTGCAGACTGAGGTGGAGCCACTGGCAGCTGGGCTTTATAGCCCCCCAGCTACTTCCGGGTGGGGGAGGGGACAAGCTGGCCCTCACGGCCAGCTTCCTTGATCCCCCTCCCCCCCTCCCAGCACTAACAAGTCTCTTTCCTGCAACAGGTCTCATGGATCCAGGCAGGGCAGCGGAGCAGCGGGAGCAAGTGGCTACAGTGGCAGCGGACCCCCCTTGGCAGCAGCAGATGGAAACAGCACCAGGTAAGTCCTTAATGAGGGAGCCACTGGCAGTGGGCTTTATAGCCCCCCAGCTACTTCCGGGTGGGGGAGGGAACAAGCTAAAGAACATAAAAAGATATCTAGAACATATCTGAAGAACATAAAAAGATACGAACATAAGAAGTACCATACTGTGTCAGTCCAATAGTCTGTCAAGCCCTGCCTGCATTCTGTCTCCAGAAGTGGGTGGATGGCCACTTGGCCAATATTTCTCTGCAGGCAACGTCCGTTCCTAACTGGTCACAGGGCAATCCATTCCCTGTAGTTCCAGCCCCCGTGTCTTACCGTGCACATGGCGTATAAATCACCCTTCACAAACCACCTCCAGACATCAGATCTTCTCCGCCGACTGTCAGGGGTGGCATTGGCGAGTCCGAACTCTGCCTTGATGACGTGCAACTGGCACTGGCAGCAACAGATTCTTCATCACACTCTCTGAAACAGGAACACATAAACAACTAGTTAGTTAACAACACCTAAGTAATATCATGCATTTATGATGATGCCTCTAGTCCTCCCTTCTTGGGGTGCTAGGGATGGCAACCGGAGACGGTGACCCTGACTGGCTGGCATGTGCAAATCCTGCCCTTCTTTGGGTTCTGGAGAAGGATGGCAATTGAGAGACCCTGGCTGGCTGGCACGTGCAAATCCTGCCCTTGTTTGGCAGTGCATGGGGATGGCAACTGGAGAGTGAAGACCCTTGCTAGCCTGGCACATGTTTGGGTGGTGGTGCTCGTGCTCATGCTCATGCCTGACTTTTGGAAGAGCCCCCCACACTACAGTACCCTCTCTCTCTGTGGCAGACATCTGCTGCCACCCACTGATGCCCACTGTTTATGTCTGACTGATGCCCACCACCCACCCACATGTCAGTGAGCTCGCTCTAACAGATAGTATTCTTCTTGTCCTCAAAGTAAAAAAAAAGTTTACAAACCTGGCAGCAGTGGCAGAACCTCCTGTGCCCACCAGCTCTTGCTCCTCCTCCACCACTGAAGGTCCAGCAGCAACGACAGGAACCTCTTCCTCCACCACCGGTTCCTCAACCTTGGCCTTCCCCCAGGCCCGGCATTTAGTCACCTTCTTCATTTTTTTTTTACAATCACTCGCCAACACCAACAGTCTCCCACCAACACTCTCCAACCAGCCAAACCAACAGTCAAACCAAAACCAACACACAGTCCAACACAAACACAGCCAAAACACGCCAAACACCCAGCCAGCCACAACACACACACTCTTTTGCCACACAGCTTTGCACGTA
This sequence comes from Sphenodon punctatus, assembly GCA_003113815.1. NCBI lineage: Eukaryota > Metazoa > Chordata > Lepidosauria > Sphenodontia > Sphenodontidae > Sphenodon > Sphenodon punctatus. The sequence continues at coordinate 27,727 of QEPC01009809.1, read as the reverse complement.
CTCCAATTTCTGGTTTTTGACGTAATCATGTTCATGGGATCATGCAACACCTTTTTCTGAATGCCCGAACTGAACTGAACTCCACTAACTACCGAACCTGAACTCGGTGACAGAATCAAACAACCGAACCGAACTACTGGACCGAACCTGACTGAACCGAACGACCAAACCCGAACTGCAATCTGTTCGAACATCCCTACTAGAGTCAGTGGTTAAAGACAAAATCAAAAAGGAAAGAGTGGAGGGCCAGATAGCTGACCCATTTGTGTCCCCCCCGCCCCTTTTTCCAACATGATAGTGTCCCCGCTGGGGGTGGTTCCAAAGATAGACCCAGACGAGGTCCTCATGATGCACCATCTGTCATATCCTAAGGGTGGGTCTGTCAATGACGCCATCCCCAAGGAGCTGCCCACAGTGCGGTATGTGTACTTTGACTTGGTAGTGGAGCTCATGAAGCACCATGGGACAGGAGCCCTGTTAGCAAAGTGCAACGTAAAGTCCACCTTCTGTGTCCTCCCTGTCCATCTGGATAGTTTCCACCTCTTAGGCCTCCAGTTCAGTGGGCAGGTCTATTTCGATAAAGCCAGGGCCAATGGGGTGCTCAATCTCATGTTCGGCTTTCGAATGGTTTAGCTCATTTGTCGAGTGGCTGATATTAGACTGAAAATTGCTGGGTGTTTGGTGGTCCGGAAGGTTACAGTACAGCAGCTCCAGTCCTTGATAGGCAGCCTGAATTTTTCCTGCAGGGGGTAGCTCCAGGGAGGACTTTCCTGTCCCTCTTATACTCCAAACTGGCAGGCCGCCCTCAGCCCCATTATCACATACGAGTTACATAGGAATGAGAGACAATTTACATACTTGGGCCTTGTTCCTGGTGGAATTCAATGGGGTTAGTTTGTGTTGGGAAAACCTTCTAGTGGAAGCGGAACTCCAGGTACACTCTGATGCGGCTGGGGGGATCGAATTCAGGATAATATTCAGGGATAGGTGGTGTGGAGCCCCATGGCCCCCAGCGTGGGTTGAGGAAGGGTTTACCAGGGATTTGACATTCCTTGAACTCTTCCCTATCATGCTGGCAGTCCATTTGTGGTTGGCAGAATTTGCCAATCGTGCAGTGCTCTTCTGGTGTGCCAACCAGGCAGTGGTCCACATCATCAATGCCCAGTCCTTGCGGTCCCCTAGGATCATGGGGCTAGTCAGGAAATTTGTGCTTACGTGTTTGTGCAATAACATCTTATTCCAGGCCAGACATGTGCCAGATGTCAATATCGGTGTAGCTGACACATATCTCATTTCCTGATGGAGCGGTTTCACTCACTCACACCTGGAGCCAGACCAGACCCGGAGACCCTACCCCAGTGGGTGTGGACCCTTGGATCCTAGAGCTGTACCACACTGTCCAGGGAACCTTGGTGCCTCGGACCAGGGCTGCTTATGAAAGGGCCTTCAGGGAGGTTCAGGGTTATTGTCTATCCCGAGCCAGGGATTTGGGCTTTCCTATCCTGGAGCCCCACATTCTTCAATTCATACTCGATGCAAGGCAACAGGGTGCAGCAGTGGGCACTATTGGCATTAAGATGGCAGCCTTAGCTTTTATGAGCCGTTTAGCTGGTCATCACCCACTGGATCGGGTTTTTTTCACTAGGCATCTGATGGAAGCATGGGCCAGGGAGAGAGGCACCCCCACTAATGGTAGGCCACCCATAACACTGCAGCTGCTGACGGGTATGTGTGTAACCTTCCCACGCATCTGCTCATCAGAAAGTGAGGTCAAGCTGTTTACGGCGGCCTTCATAGTGGCCTTTTGGGGGGCATTTAGGGTAAGTGAGTTAGTAGCCAACTCTTCAAGAGATAGGTCGTCTCGAGCATTGGCCATTGAGGATGTTTGCATAGGGGACCGAGAGGTGACCCTGCGCTTGCATCACTCAAAGACCGACCAGTGTGGTGGGGGGTTCAATGTATGCCTGACACAGGTGGGGGCCCCGGTGCTGTGCCCAGTATGGACACTATTGCAGTACTTTTCAGTCCACCCAGCGGTTCCTGGTTTGTTTTTTTGTAATGTGGATGGCAGTTTTCTAACCAGGTATCAACTGACGGCGGTAATGCGTGCCTCTCTTGCATACCTTGTCATCACAGCAAGGTTGTTTGGTACCCATTCCTTTAGGATAGGGGCAGACAGTTTTGCTGCCCAGATCTGAGCCATAGGCAGGTGGTGTAGCCAGGCATACCAGGCATACGTCAGATCCCCCCTGCAACTGAGTCACCAGTAATGATTTGTCTGTTTCCCCAGGTTCCTGTCATCATCAAAGAAGCATATTCTGGATCATGAGCCACAGCCTGGTTCACTGGGCTGGCAAGGCAGCCAAAAGATCACACTGGGGAACACAGTTGGGGTTGTCGGCCTATGCCCAGATTTGCTGGATGGGCCGTGGAGGCACCCGATGACAGCAGTTAATCCCTACATTAGAAAGGGAGCAGGGGGTAGCCCACTCAGATATCTTAGTAATTCACCTGGGTGAAAACCATCTGGTCCAAGTGAAAGGCATACAGATGCTGAGAGACAACAGGAACGATATATGGGTGGCCAAATACATGTTCCCTGGGGTAGCCATTATATGGACTGACGTGGTAGAGCAGGTGTCATGGGGCCATGGGGTACCACCATGTAAAAATGATAGGACCAGGAAGACTATCAATAGGGAGATAGGGCGGTGGCTGAAAGGGTTGGGTGGGGTGATGATAGGCCACCACACCATATCACATAGGAGGCCAGATCTTTACAGGATGATGGGATACACTTGTCACCTGCCTGAAACGAATGGTACCTGTCGGTGTTGAAAGAGAAGTTACATGAAGTTTTGGTTGGTGGAATTTAGGTGGGGGTTGAGCCCATCTGGAAGGACTGGCAGTCCCTTAGTGGCAGGGGTTCAGCACCAGAGTTAGGATAGGTCATCAGTTAAAATGGGGCATCTCCATAAGAGATGGGGGGTGACATCAGCTGCAATTGTAGGGTATGGGAAGCGGTGGAGTCAACCCCCTGGAAGAAGCGACTGTGAGGACTGTAGAGACACGTATTGTCCCCCGCTTGAGGACACTATCCTCCTTCCTCCAGCTTGGAAGGGGCCTTGCCCCCCTCCCAATAGCCTGTTAATGGGGAGGGGGAGACATTTGTACAGTTGATAGGATTTGGTACCTGGTGGTATATCAGGCCAATCCCTGATTTATTTTTGTGGTTTGAGAGGTGCTGGACCCAATTCACATGAGTGATTGCCCCCACACTTCCAATTTGAAGTTAGTTAATTAATAAAGAGTTCAGCCATTTTAACCCAATTATACTGTGTCATATCTCATTTGTGGGGGGGAGGGGGGTGTTGACAAAACACTGGGTGTTTTTACACACACATTTCTCCTGCATGTTTGCTGTTACATCCTGAACTTTCTGTGTGTCTAAATCACTCACCCAGATCTTTAAAATCTGGCTCTTTGAGCTTCTGCATAGAACATCTCCTAGAACTTTTGTGTGTAAAAAGTTCTCCTGGTAAACTGCTTTGCTCCAGGCAGTGAGGTCACTTGGTTTCCATGGCAGCCTGTCACATCTACAGAAGCAGCTACTTTAGGCTGCCTCAGGGCAGTGTTTGTGTGAAGAATGCATCCAGGAACCGCCTCAGGGCAGTGTATGTGTGAAAGATGCATGTGGAACTTACTTGTGGACTTGTAAACCCAGAAAACTGAAAGACCAGCACTTTAAGGTGCATGTAAAAAGGCCCACTGTGTGTGATAAGTTTGAAACATGCTGATGATATTCTGCTTGGAAATAAGCTATTCAGGGAGAATGGGCAAAGAAAAGAATCCCCCTTGTTGTGTGAAAAACCTCCATGTTTGGCCATTGGCTGAAAGGGGGAAATTCTTCAGTGCATAGGTGGGTCATGAACTTGCCTAGTCAAGCTCAGGACCATATGTATCATGAGGGGATGAGGCACTTTCTGAATCAGCAGAGAAGGGGGGGGGCGGAGACAAAAGGGGATACAAGTAGAGTGACTCAGTCGTGGCTGTTCTGACCCGTTGAAAATATTGTTCACAGGAAACTGACTTTTCTGTGCTAGAAATGAGAGGGACTGCTTAAACGTGGGTGATGAAGCTATAGCAAAGAAAAGGTTAATAGGAAACAAGAGGCTCTTTGTAGATTTTTTTTTTTTTAATTACCCTCTGGGCTTTAATAGTAAATTTTAGTCTTGCCGTTTATTTGTATTTCACAGCTAAAAAACCTATAGGAAAGTTAATAAGTCTAATTTATTTAGTTTTACACTAAACATCATGCCCTTCCCCAAATAGGCTCAGGACAGCTTTAAAAATATAAAAATATAAAACAGCTACAAATTTGCCTAGGTCCCACCACCCACTAACTTTCTTCCTAACCTCTCCACCCAGCCCTGTCTCTCCCTGCCAATTCCCTGGCCAAACAAAAAGGTCTTACATCACTTACAGAAGATGGGCAGGCTCAGGCTCCATAATTGTCGTCCAGCCACCGAGAATGCCTCTCTGTGTGTGCCCTTGTGGAAACTTCACAGGCAGATGGTACCCGCAAGAGGGCATTCCTGGCAAACCTCAAAGGCTACGATGGAACATAAGGGAAGACGTGGTCATTCAGCTACCTGGGGTTATGTAGGGCTTTATAGTTCAGAACAAGCACCTTGAATTGTACCTGGAAAGCTACTGGCAGTCAGGGCAGACTCTGGAGTATCAGCGAAATGTCTTTTCAGTAATAGTCCCTTAGTTTCTGCTCTTGGTCAAGTCTATTAATTGTAAGAGTTGGATGGAGAAGTAACTTTGGTTGATCAGCAGATTCCTTTTCCCCCCTTCTTTTTTGAAAGGGGGCAGAGATCCCTGGAGGGGCAGTAGGGTCAGAGGAGAACTCTGCTGGCCTTGTTTTGCTACTTAATGGCCTGCTGCCGCATTATGGAATCATTGTCTATGGTATTCTCGGGCTTTCAGCATAAGGATATTTGAAAACAGGATTGGATCGAGAGTAAGAATCACCCTGTATAACTAAATAAGATGGGGTAGGAAAACAACCCATGAGCTCAAACAGAGACTGAGTTATAATGAAGAGAGAAGCAAAATAGTTCATGAACAATTTTAAAGGCTTAAAAGTGTTTGAGACTTTCATGTTCATCAAACAAAAGAAGAATAAATGACTCAGAAGAAAAAACAACAAAAACACCACACAAGTTTTGGGACATTACCAACGTGTGTTTTTTTGTTCATTTGTTTTTTTAATCTTGCACATTAACATGGAAATTTTGATGCTCTCAGCTTCGTTTCCCCACTTATCTTTTCCATTGAGAGAGTTTACATTAGAGCCACAAACTGAAACATGTAGGAGTCTTTGAAGTTTGGATGTAATGACTTTAAAAAAATAATAAAAGAAGAAGAAGCTTTTTGACAATCTAGCTCTCAGCACTAGTTACATCACGTTTCAAACTTGTTATGAACACAAGAAAAAGAGACAGGCTTTGTGAATTTATCTGTTTAATATCAGTTCTTTAAATGGGAAACATATTGCAAATCAGTCAGACACAGTACTCTTTGAATATCATCACAGTATCAACATTTGACTGTTTGAAAGTGGTTAGGTTGAATATTATAAATTTATTTATAATAGCCTGTCATATTCCCATAATCTCCAGGAAACTGAAAAATACATATAAAAGCAAACAATATAGTCTAAAAATCACCATGAAATCTGTTCCACCATGAAATCCTATCCCCATCTGCCAAATGCCAAGCCAAACAAACAAAGAAACAAACAAACAAATAAATAAATAAATAAATAAATAAATCTTGCATTGCTCCTGACAAATGCTGAGTCCCATGCTTCAGCAAACCCCTGGAAAATGGAGTTCCAAAGACATGGAGCAGCCACTGACAATACCAGGCTCTCTGTGAGCCTTTGCCACTACCCACTGATAGTATTTCCGTGAGGGTACTTCCAGTTGATCTTAAAGATCACAATCAAATATAGAGGAGGAGGTGGTCTTTCAAATGTGTGAGTCCCAGGACATTTAGGACTTGATAGATGAAAACCAGTCCCTTACTACTGCACACCAATGTGTTTGATACAAAGAACTGGTGACTTAATATATTTCTTAAAAAACTGAACTAAAAACCCAACTAAAAAGGCCCCAAGGTTATAATGTCCACAGCAGAAGGCTCCCTTTGTACAGCAAGGCACACTGCTTTCTTCCACCACACGGTAGCATGGCACACCATTTAGGCAGGGGGGGCTTTCTCCCTCCCTTGTGTTTCAGACCACAATGTGATTGTGCTTCCAGACATCCTGAATCTCTGACTTTTTTACACATGTCCATGTTGAAAACTGCCAACTCCCTCTCCTGAAATTTGAGATGGCTCTTCTGTCATCTTAAAAACATCAGAATCCCTACACATGATGTTGTTTGGAGGTCTTTATCAGTGAAAATAAATAGATTTTCATAATTATTTATTTTTTTGTTATTTTTTAGTTTGTCTAAAATTTTATTCCTAGTAACAACATTGGTGTTTAACACAGAGACTATATATTACAGAAGCATACCAGTTTATTTAACAAACATAGGACCTTTTCAAACAGGCAGAAGTGCATGGGAGGATGGGTGGGTGGTGCATGAGTGGCCCGTTACATGGATGCCAACCCACCTCCACCCATCTCCTCGCATGGAGGCATCTCCGTTGTCCTCAATACCTCCATGCATGGGAGATAGGTTGAGGTGGGTGGAGTGCGGGAGTGTGCACACACACCCATCCACTGGCCACGGATGCCCCACCCACTGCCCACCCACCCACGGGTGAGGGGGGGCATCCATGTAAAAAGGGCCATAGAAAGATTGCTCCCTAGATTTTTGGGAGCAAAAATTAGAATTTTGATACGTTTGTGTGTTCATGTTTTGGCCCTCTCTTCATTTTGCAACCTTCAAAATATGTGCCCTGTTTTAGCACTGGCTGGTAGGTTTGGGGGGGCACAGCGATTAGGTCCTTCAACCCATGCCTTAGGATGGCTCTATTGCATGAAGGAAAAGGTCAGGACACCTGACCTCACCTCTGATTGGTCATCCATTAAGGAGTGTGAGAAGCTGCTGAAACTTGTTGTCTTTGGCAGAAATCCTGATCTCACTGAAGTCTGTGGCAAGACTCCCATTGACTTCAGTGAGGATTGCATCCTATTGTCAGACTCTTCCCAATGCTTTATTGGTCAGCTAATTTAGCGTAAAGGTGCTTCCTTGGGTACAAGATATAATAAAGTCACACAAACTCCCCAAAAGCTACTCATTCAGGAATAGTCCTACTGAAGTCCTGTGGAAGTTCATGGAAGCTTTCCAGTGTACTTGAGGAAGTACATTCACCTATGGGTTTCTCCAGTAAGTGGTTTGTAGAACACTGGGCTAGGTATCAAGGCAATTAGATGCCATGGTGAATGGTAACTTTAACAATAATCTACATCATACTCGGAATTGGAGACCATCTTCCATGCCTAGTAGCCTACGTAACTTTGAGGCTAGACTATTGCAATGTACTCTATGGCCTTTTTTACATGG
>QEPC01009809.1:0-16252 GCA_003113815.1 Sphenodon punctatus | reverse complement strand
TCTTTAACAGGTTTATCGTTGGCTGGTCATTTAATAAACAGTTGCGGCCAGTTCACCCAAAACTATGTTGTCTGTGTGTTTATTTGAAGTGTGCCTTATTTCCTGTGCGGGGACAAAAGTCATGCGGGGAGTGTTTACATGCTCCCTGCACTACCAGAAGTGATGTGCTGCCCGTTGTTGGCAGCAGCGGCAGCAGCTGGAGACACAGGGCTTTGAAGAGGTGCATTCTGAAAGCCTGAAAAGTGAGGCTTTCAGAACATGCCTCTTCAAAGCCCCACATCTCCAGTCACCCCACTCCAGCATGTAAACACTCCCAACGTGACATTTCTCTGAACGCGGGGCTCAGGAGGCACTTCTAAGTGCTTGTTTGAAAGTGGCCTGACAGTACCTTCCTTTTTTCTCTGCTAGGCCTCTCTCCCTCCCCTTCTTAAAGGGACAGATCCCTTTTTCCCTCTGCATTCCCATCCAATACTTTATCCAAGCATAAACATTACAGAAGTAAGTATAAGTGAAAACATTCTAGTTACTCAATTATATGGTTATATTAATTTTTAACACCCTTACATGGGCTAATGTCTCATTTGTTAACACTCTTACAACCTTCAAAGCTGTCCATGGTCTTACTCTTCCATATCCCTTTGCTTGGATTTCCTGCTACTGTCCCATCTAGGAACTTCACTTTTTCTCTGTCACTATCATCATCTGCCTGAGAGTCTCCTGTTGCTTGAACTCTCTTTGCTCCTTCTTCCACACTGCCCTGTATTTCTGGAACTGCCTCACTGAACATGTATGTTTGGCTCCCTCCCACCTTCATAGCCCTTCTAAAAACCTTCCTTTTCAATTAGTGTTTTGATGTTTTCCTAGTTCCTAACCTCCATAGATTGCTCACTGATGCTTCTCCGTATAATGTCTTATCTTTCCAAATTCTTCTCCTCCCCTTGTAATTAAGGTAAACAGGTGCATCTTCATCTTGACAACTTCATAAATGCATCCTCACCGCTCTCAATGTTCAATCTTACTCTTGTTTCCCCTCCATTGTCCATCCTAGATTTTTATCTCCTCAGGGCAAAGACCTATCTAATTACAACTGTTCAGCAACTTCAGGTGCATTGCTGGCACAGTACAAATATATTAATAATAAATAATAACAATTGTCCACTTCTAGGAAACCAGGCTCCGTTAGTCTGATTAAACGTAACCGCTTGTTCTATTAGCAATGGAATTTCTGTAATTCTGTGAGTTGCTTCCCCTCCAGTGCCCTTGGAGTGTCATTCTATTGTTGGAGATTTTCAAAAAGGGTCTGGAAAGTCATCTGTTGTGGAAGTTGTAGTCATAGTCATCCTGCAACTTAACAGGGAATTGGACTAGATGATCCTTGAGGTACTATCCAACTTTGACATTTTATGATACTATGCCCTTGAACCCATTCAGCACCTATCCTTGAGCCCACTTAGTCTCTATGTTCTACGACTGCCCATGAGCCTGCTCTGACATTCTGCCAATTGAGAGTCTGTGTGCACACCTTTTGGTCTGTGTGTCAACCCCAGCTTGTTCCTGATGTTTTTGGATGCAATCCTTCACCAGTTTCCCATCAGTGATCCTGTCATTTATTTATTTTTTATTTATTTATTTTAAAATTTATATCCCGCCCCTCCTGCCCACAGGGCAGCCCGGGGCAGTGAACAACATTTCATTTAAAACAATAATAAAANCAAAGGCTCTACAGCCTTAACTCCTACTAACTGACCCCCCGCCTCAAGGCCGGTGCAGAAAACCAAATTCAGTGTATGTCCCTCCTCATGTGTGGGGCCACAGATGATTTGGGACAGGCCCATGGTTGTCATGGAGGCCATGAACTCATGCCTCGCTCCTCCAAGATCGTTGTCAGTGTGGATATTAAAGTCCCCCAGGACCACCAGTCTAGGGGTCCGGAGGATCACATCTGACACCAAATCAGCAAGTGCATGTAGGGATGCCGCTGGGCAGTTGGGTGCACGGTACACCAACAGCACCCCTAATCTATCCCTGGCCAAATCCAACACAAGATGGAGACAATCAACTGTCTGGAACCAGTTAGCTAGAGTGCCAGTGACAAACATGCTATTGTAACCATGGCAGCTATGTTACTACAGCTCTTTTGATAACTTAGTCATGTTGAGAGAACTGGGACAGATCATCAGCAGATGACACAAAGTGTGTTTTCAGATGGATGCGAGGATGCATCCCTGGAGCTGATCCGGCAGTGCACTCCCACATACACCTGTTCCCAGCCCTACCTAGGTGTAAATCAGATGGTCCTCCCATGAGGCACCCACACACACATATATCAAAACATTGTGGGCTAGAGCATCTGCAATGCTATGGTGTTTCCTGAGGCAACATCCAGCTGGAGGCAGAGCAGCAACATGGGACTGCATATCAACGGATCACTACTCCACATCGAGATGGTGCCCTGAGTCTGGCTGACCTGATCTGCTGGTGGCACTCTGGCTGGTGGCACTCTGGCACATGTTCCAGAGTGCTACCAGTGCAGCCTGCTCCACCTGCACATCTAACCAATAGGCACCTTTAGATGGATGGGCCACACGGGGATAAAGTGGGCAGGTGTGGCCAGCACCATAGCACCCTGTCATCTAAAAGCACCTGAATAGTGCACTGACTTCACTGGGGCCATAACTGGATTACACTAGCTCAGGATACAATTGAAGAAATTCAATCCCCCCAAAGTCCAGCGGAGCAGTGCTTCATTTGTACGAAGTGAATTGCTGGGGCCCAACCCTGCCCCAAGAGCCTTGACCTGTACCCAAAAAGCAATGCCTTTCAGCTCAGAGCTTGTCAGAGCAAAGAAATGAACTCTAGTCTCCAGCTAGTAACACAGTCACTGAACTAGTTTGCCCATCTACAGCTGAATATAAAACAGGAGTTCTTGTGATTTAGTCTGTATTATGATCAGCTTCCCATGTGGGGTCCCGCAGGGTTCCATTCTGTCCCCTCTCTTGTTTATCATGTATATGAAGCTGCTTGGGGAGGTCATACACAGCTGGGGGAGTTCATTGACATGCCAATGACACCCAGCTGTATTTGTCATTTTCATCCGACCCAGGCTCTGCTGTCTCACAGCTGTCTCTGTGCTTGGCTGCTGTGGAAAATTGGATGAGGTCGAGCTGATTGAAACTCAATCCTGATAAGACAGAGTTGATGTTGGTTGGTGGGACCGGTGATCAGACAGAGGAGGTTTCTCCCATTTTTGGAGGTATCTGTCCTCCTTTGACTCCATCTGTGTGGAGCCTAGGGATGCTCCTGGATTTTCAGCTACATCTGGATTCCCAGGTGTTGGTGAAAGGATATTTTGTATAAAACAGAAAAAACATGAACAACTGTCATGCAAAATATGTTAGCTTGTATTAAATATAAAGCATGTTAGACTGTATTAAATATATTAACAATATAAGGTTGATCCAGCAAGCCAAGAATTTCAGAGGTAAACTAGCCAAATGACCAGAACACTTTGGCCCTGTGAACTATTGCGTAGTGGCAGAACTTGGATTACATCATCCGGAGATCAGGGTATCTTGTTCAGCTAATCTCATCCAGTGAAAGAACTGACAGTACCAAGAACAGAGACACTTAGCAACACTTGATAAGACTGATGTTTGCATAGTAGTTGCTCAAACCAAAACACCAAATGGTCAGCTGAAATAACAAAAGAGGCATCCCTGCAAGATATCTGCTTCACGCCTGAGGAGGAAGGAGAAGATGTTCATCACAGGGAGGTGTCAGCTGATAACACCGGCCATCATCCTTTGGCGTCAGCATGACAAAGGTGATTGATACCAGGAAAACAAGCATCAGAACTGTGGTCATAAAGTCAAGTCAGCACCCAGGAACAAGAATAACAATAAACATCATTGCACAAGGATACCCTGAGAACTGTATACCAAAGAACATTTTCCCGACCAGGACACTATAAAAGACCAACACAGAAACCAGAACTTTGTCACAATGCTTGAAACCTAATTTGGTTCTCGTGGGTTGTGACCCTTTCCGGGGCTCCCCCATAGGGCGTCCTACAACTTGACCAGATCGGGCTGCCACCTATCTCCTGTTCCTGACCAAAGGCATCCATAGTTTGAACTAGCAAGACACGTAAGACTCTGACTTTGGGTTATGAGCTTGCTGTAGCTAGGGACAAATCACTTGCTGCAGGATCAATAGCTTGACTACATACTTATTTGCCCTTGTGATAAAACTCAGACTGATTTGATGCAATTGTGTCCAGGTACTGATTAAGGGTACATTGTGGTGTGTGTGTGTGTGGATTCCTCAATCCAGAGAGCTAATTCCTTATCTAACATTAGGTGTGGCCAGGGGTGTGTTTTGCCAATTACATCTGGTGGAAAGGCTTCACCCATATGTCTCGGACTCCAATCTCGCAACTATCATCTGTGAATTCATCACCTCAAGGCTAGACTATTGCAATGTACTCTATGTGGGGTTGCCCATGGTGACAGTTCAGAAGCTGCCGCTAGCGCAGAATGCAGTGGCCTGTTTCCTTACTGGAACAGGCTGCAGGGAGCATATAACACCTGTACTCCAGGCACTGCACTAACTGCCTATTGTTTTCCAGGCCCAATTCAGGGTGTTGGCATTGACCTATAAAGCCCTTCATAGGATAGGGCCTGCTTATCTGAGCAATTGCTGCACACCCTGGGTGGTCCCTGCAGGCATCTGGGGGTGCCCTCCTGGAAGTCCTGTGTTATCGACAGGTTCAGACAGACAGGAGGGCATTCTCAGTGGCTGCATCGTTGCTCTGGAATTCCTTCCCAGTGGAGGTTCTCCTCAGCCCGGATCTTCTCACCTTCCGATGAAATTGTAAAACCTGGCTCTTCTTCCAGGTGTTTGGCATGGGAGGGTGGCATAGGTTAGTTCAATGTGGGGGGGGGGGGCAGAAGGTATTTTCATTTTATATACAATCTTTGGTGTTTTAGTGTGCTTTTATACTGCTATGATTCTTGTTTTATTTTATTTTTTAATTTGTAGGCCACCCCAAGTCACTTTTGTGAGAGGGGCAGGATATAAATATAAAATATAAATAAATTAAATAAATAAATGGAGTGGGGCAGGAACATTATCAATTAATGCTAAATAAAACATCCAGGTTCGTTTCCAATCCTGAAATGGCCAACATTAGTCTCGTCCACATATGGGGGGGGCACACTCACACTGGGAACATTTCCAAGGCTCGCCACCAGCCCTGGCAACCTTTTTCTTTCTTATGCCCCCAAGAGGAGTGTAACGTTTTGGAGTAGCTGCAATGGGAAAACTAGCAGACACTTGCCAAAAATACTGGTGATCAATTTAGGCATGCCTTTCCTTCTGTGAGCATATTTGTTTTGAGCTTTCTTAGGAATTGTTTATTGAAGTCATCTGAGGATTCAGATTTAAAATGCTCTTAATTTAATGCACAATATTTTTTTAAAAACAAACAAACTAGTGCTGTAGCTAGTTTTATCTTGTCTTTTTTTAATAACATAAGCTTACTATTACGAATGCCAAAATGCTACAAAAGAAAGCAGTGTTTCTTTTAGAAATATATTTTAATAACCAATAAGAATATTTCAGCAGTAACTAATTGAAAGCTAAGCAAATGATTAAAATTCCATTCCTTCTCTATGAACATTTCCATGGGTTTAGAACAGAACTGTACATTAAAAATTGATAGCACAATATGTTCCATATTTATTTCTTTAATTGTAACTGCCTTACTCATTTTCCAATTATTTTTGGAAGGTGTTTGACATTCCAAGTAGTTTTTACCATATCATGATATATGTCCATGTTTAATATAGTCCCATATAAGATAAACATTTTCTTCTTTGAATAAAACTTTCTTTTTTTGAGATACATGATTGTCTAATGTCTAGGGCACTAGACTGGAAATTAGTAATCTTGAGCAGCAGAGCTTAGGCAGCTGAGTACCTTGTATTGGTTGTTGTGAGCTGGAATGATGTGGACTTCATCATCACCGCATCCCAAAGAGATTACTTTTGGAAGGCCATATAAATTGGGACAATCTGCTTTTCCCAATGAATATTTTGGAATGCTCATAGGACACAATGAAGTCTACTGCGAAGGGGTGGTTAGTGAAGTCTCCTGAATCTCTGCAGGATCATGGAGTTTTCATGAGACTGATCCAATGCAGGAAGAAAGGAGCTCCAGTATATAAGGATTTCCACAGAATACTGCCACAGCTTCAAAGATTTATGCAAGTCGGTGAGGTAAACCTCATGGAATCTAATACTTCCTTAACTGCTTCCCTAGATTTCAGAGGAAAAGAAGCAATTCAACAGAGCGTTAAAAAGAGACGTGCAGTTGGTGTGGTGGCTCCCTGGCTCAGGGCGGGAAGCACTGCTCCTGACCCCAAGTTGGAGGTGGCAGGGCTGAAAAAACATGCTTGCCTGCATGGGCAGCTCTTGGCCTGGGATGTGTCTCAGAGATTTCCGAGGATGCAGCCCAGGCAAGCTGCCTACCACTCTGGGGCAGTCCCAGGCCCTTATGTGCAGGTGAGAGCCAGCATCATGTTTGTTTTTTTATCTATAGTTATCTCATCCCAAGTGTAGCTTGGTATTTTAATACAAATTGTGTCAGATCTTTGTACTATGGAAAGTTTTCTGGGAGAAGGAGTATATCCATTTTCAGATGATTGTCTAATCAGACTTTAATAGGCAACCTATTTTTAGTGAAATCTATTTAACAACATGTAAGCTTGATGACAAGGGTGGTATTTATGAAAGAGCACTGGTAAAGCTGTAGGATCTTATTCAGGGAACCATGACTAGATATTTGCATATGATTTTCATGCATATTAAAATGACCCAGTTCTCCCTGATAATATGAATATACAGCATTTATTTCATATTTTACTCAAAATTGTAGGTAACAAGAGGTAGTTAACCAGTTACGTGAGTGTTTCCTTTTGTGAAGAAATCATTCCTACTAGTTACCATAATGTAAATTGTAGAGGTGTGCAAAAGGCACATCATTAATTTTCATTTTCATTTTTATTTACAAAAAAACCCACCTTCTTTTGAGAGGGGATTTGTAAAGGATTCTACCATTATTTTTGTTTTATTTCATTAAAAATATGTTTTTGAAAAGATCACTGTGTGTGCACAAAATGGCTACTGGCACTGTTCTTTGCATGTGTGAACTTGGTAGCCATTTTGTACATGCACAGTGATTTTTTTTAAAAAAATTAAATTAATTTTAATAAATTAAATGGAAAATTGAAATGAAAACAAATGAAATCAAAGAAATGTTTGCTTATTCATTTGTTTTTGTTACCTTAGTTACCAAAATGAATAGGTCTCCATTCGTTTTTATAACTAGATAAACATACGAAATGCACACCCTTAGTAAATTGTACTTGTGGATCTTTGAGGTGAGAGAGCAAGAGCTAAACAAGGAATTCTTTTCAATATTGGTAACATTTTATGCAACTTAGGCAATGGTAAGAAGGTGATGACAACATAGGTCTCTAAGAAAACGCTAATGAACATATGTCAGCCAGGTATAGTATTGAGACTGCTTTTGTTGTTCTGGTCAATAATCTTTCCCTGGAGACTGACAGGGAAAACCATGACCTACTGAACTTATTAGACCTTTTTCTGACTTTTGATACTGTTGATCATGAGATGTTGCACAACTGTGGAACTTGGAAGGGATCTGTAGGATCGCTCTAGAGTGGTTCCATTCATTCTTCTTGGAGAGGTCACAGAGGACAGTGCCTCAGGGTTCTATCTCGTCACCCCTTTTCTTAAATGTACAGGTTTCCATCCAATTTGGATGAGGCCACGGGTGAGAGAGTTTATAGATTTGGGGTGAGCTACTATCAATATGCTGATGACGTATCTTTTCATTTTAACCGACTTAGGTCCTGTAATCTCTATGTTTACTCCATATCTGACTGACATTGGAAACTGGATGTGGATGAGTCAATAGGGATGTGCACAAAAATTGCATTCATTTTAGTTTTCCTTTTCATTATTAATTTTTGTTTTAGTTTTTAAATTCCATTTTTGGTTTTACATTGCTTTCAATTGGAAATGGATTTCTGGCTGTATCTTCTTCATTTTCCATCCAAAATGCATGAACTGTGTGGACAGATTGTACCCCTCACTGAAGAGACCATTTCTGACAAAGTACAGAAATATTGGATAAAGGGTCCCAATTGTCTAAGCAATAAATGTTGAGTGGTTTGAACACACATTTCCAGCCAAAACATTTTTTTTTTCCAAATTGGACAAATTGTTCTCCTCACTCAAGGGATCAACCTGCCAAATGTCAGAAAGACTGGATAAAGGGTAATACTTTTATAAGCAACGTAAGTTACATGAGGCGGTAACAACACTGAGCAGCACGGCCCCAAAGTTACATCAAGCTGAGACTGTGAGTGAGGGCGCGGATTGAACAGAAGTCCCTGTCGGGAGGATGTGGAGTGACAGCTATAGAGAGCCAAAGGGGGGAAAAATGTATCCAGGAGGGGAGGACTGATTGTGGCCAACCCCACCCACCCCCCGTTGGAAACCTTACGTGGGAGGGTGTGGTCAATATCCCTGGAGCTGGAGTTGCACCGAACCCAAGGGGGCATGTTCAGCAGCCGAAAGGACCTTTTGCCACTGCTGTGTCCAGCAAGGGGTGGGGACTTGGAACACCTGCTTCCGGGATGCCCACACAAAAGCCGGGGGCAACCAGCGGCAGTGCCAGTGACCGTGCCGGTAGCATGTGCTGAAGGGGCATGGCCAAAGGGGCGTGCCCTTTGGCTGGGACCTTTGGCTGGGACCAGTGACCGGGGCCACGGAGACTGACTAATACTATTGATGTTTGGTGGCAGGGGGAGCTGATCTGCCGGGGAATGCGGGTGCTGGATGTAGGAAAGGGGGAGGAGTGATTATCTTGTAACGTGTATTAAGGTGGGGGGGATATTTGTGAATTGGGGGATTGGTCTGAATAATGTGTTAAATATGAACTAAATGAGGAAGGGGATTTATTAAATGTAGATTGTATTGATAAGTTATATAATATGTTGCATTATGGAGGATGATATCAGAGACTGAGCATGCAATCTTATAGAAGACCCACACCACTTGGTGAGAGCAGGTGGAGTGGAAGTGGGAGGGATTCCCCCCTGGTGGCAGCAGGTGGAGAAGGTGAGGTAAATTTTGTTGGTTAATACGTATTATTTAGATGGGAGGAATGTTGTGTTATATTATTTCTAATTGTCCCCTACATGGTTTGACCAAGAGTGTAGTATGCTGAGGAAAGAGCTGCGCCGGCTTGCAAAGAGGCTAAAGAGTAATCCTACCAAATTACTTAGGTTGTCCTTTCTTGCCTCTCGGAGGCAATACCGACAAATGATTATGTCCAAGCGAAAGGGGCACCAGGAGATGAAATGGGCTCAACTACTCAAGGCAGCCTTGGATGATAACCAGGGCTCCTTCTGGAAGCTTGTCCGCCCGGGCCGAGCCAAGAACTTGACCTCGGAAATTCTGGCGGCCCGTTGGGTTGAGTTCTATACGGGAATATTTTCTGCTGATATTAATGACGAGATCCCCCTGTTGCCAGTAGAATATCTTCCTGAGTGGCCCCCTATTTCTAAAGAGGAGGTGATCCTCTTTATTACTCGACTGAAATCTGGGAAGGCCCCTGGTGAGGACCTCATTTCGCCTGAACTATTGAAGGCTGATCCGGAATGGTGGGCCAAATTTTTGGCTCCCCTTTTCTCTGAAGTAAACTCCACCGGGGAAATTCCCTCTGCATGGTGTAATGGTATTGTAGTTCCCATTTATAAGAAGGGCGATGCTTCCCATCCTGGGAATTACTGCCCAATATGCCTATTAAGTATCATAGGGAAATTGTATACCCGCCTTTTTGTTGGAAAGACTTTTGGCATGGATTAATGAAAATAACATCATAGAGCCAGAGCAGGGGGGTTTTCAGAGTGGGAAGTCTACTGTGGATCAAATCCTTATACTCTCCTCCTTGGCAGATCGTTATGTTACTAAGCAGCGTAAATTCTATCTATGTTTTGTAGATCTTTCCATGGCCTTTGATTCCATCAATAGGGAAAGATTATGGGTCAAGTTAGGGGCTTCATCGATAGACCGTAGGCTCCTCTTTTTACTCATCAAGTTACACACGAGGAACCAAATTCGAGTCCGTACGGGTCCTTTTCAGTCGCTTACGGAGGGAATTAGGGTTGCTAGGGGTGTTAGACAGGGCTGCCTGTTGGCACCGACCTTGTTTAACTTTTTTCTAAACGACCTAACCCCCTTTCTTAAAACCTATGACACTCATGCCCCCAAAATTGGCACTAGAAGGATCCCAGCTCTGCTGTATGCAGACGATACGGTGCTCATTTCCCAGACCTTGGTAGGCCTGAGGAGGGTGATGCTGAGGTTTGGAGAATACTGTAACAGGGAGGGGCTGAAGATAAATTTCCCTAAAACTAAGGTCATGGTGATGGGGAAACAGACAAGAAGGAAGATTCACCTTTGGGACATTGGGGGGAATCCCATTGCCCAGGTGAATGAATTTAGGTATTTGGGAGTGATCCTGTCATCTTCCCTGAGCTGGGAATCTCATTATAGGGCGATGGTATTGCAGGCAAAAAACACACTCAGAGCAGTCCTGGGGTTTTTCTATACCCAGGGGGGGAAACTAGCAGTACCAGCCCTGCGACTTTTCAGGGCTAAGGTTATTGCTCAGTGCCTGTATGCCTTTCCCGTTTGGGGTGCTTCCTTCCTGGCAAACTTAGAGCCGATCCAGAACCAGGCCCTGCGATCTATTCTGGGGGTACCAAGGGGTACCCCGCAGGCAATTCTTAGACACAAAACAGGGAGTATAACTATGCGTTCTCGTGCCCTCCAAGTAATGATTGGGTATTGGATTAGGGCTATTCTTTTCCCTTCTCAGGACCATTCACTCTTGGCATTGGCTGTAAGGTCAGGGCTGGTTGATGCTTGGGGTGGACAGATAGAAGCCGAGGTCAGGTTGCTGGGTTTTTCAAGGGAAGCTTTGGGGCCTCTTGGCCCTAGACAAGCTTTGTCCCTTATCAGGCGGAGAATCCAGGACCAAGAACTACAATCTGAAAGGTCTAGGTTGGCCGCCCAGAAAGTAGCACCCGAGTATCCACTAGGGGGCCCTACGAACATCAGGACCAGCTACCTTTTTAGTTGGCAGGATTTCAATCAACGTAGAGCCCTTGCATGCTTTCGCTGCGGTGTTTATCCTTCTGCACTTTTGGAAGGCCGATATAGAGGTACTCTAAGGGCTGGGAGGTTTTGCCGGTTATGTGATCTACCGGAGGTAGACTCCTATGAACATATTTTTTTCCGATGCCCAGCCTTGAAGGGGCCAAGAGACGCTCTATTGGGCAAATTTATTCTGGCCCCTTTTGATTACAGGGGCATGGTAAGGGAATTTCTTGGAGGGACGGATTCGGCTTTATCTAGGACGGTAGCAAGGTACTGTCAGATTTTTATGCGCCTATGGTCCACACAGTTTGCTCAGGCTGAGGGAGAGGGATAGGTGCATTCTAGATGGAATGGGGATGGCCCCTCTGATGATTTGTTAATCTCCGATATATTTTTTTTGTCGCTGTGGGCAGCAGCGCCGCTTGTATTATTTTTTCTTAAACTTGTATTATGTATTATGTAGTATGCAATATTTATATGTTTATTTATGTATATGCACGTGTTAAAAACCAAAGGTTAAACAATAAAATATAACTAACTAACTATTTCTAATTGGGGATAGGGAAGGTTCTCCCCTGGTGGCATCAGGGAGAGGAGAAGTGATGAAATGGATGGTAAATATGTATTATTTAGAAAGTGGGTATGTTATCACTCTCTTAAATTTCAATGTGTTATTTACTATGTATTATTTATTGTCTGATGTGGACCTTATGTTATTTCACTTAGTTGTAAGCCGCCTCAAGTTTCTTGTGAACGAGAGTGCGGGATATAAATAAAAAGTGGAAAAAAGTGAAATGATTTTAACAGAAGTTGTAAATGTCCTTAGATCAATTGCATGTGTTGCCTTTGTTTTAAATTATGGAGGTTTTGCTATATGCAGCGATCTACTTTTTGGATCATTTGTAGAGAGGGTTCTCAGAGACAGGAGGAGGAGGAACAGGTGCCAGAGGCAGTGGCACAGGTTTCAATCACTGGCACACCCCAAACCATGGGTGCATAAGTGTGGGAGAGTAGGTGCAGAGTTCTGCTTTTATTAGCACTTGCAGTGGGGTTGAACACTGCAGTACACACACCCCTCTGTCACGGTGCCAAAGGATTGTTTGGGGTGCCAGTTAGTCAACCTGGTTGAGCCAATCATGTCTCTTGATTGCTGGGCTGTTTTCCCCTTCCCTCTGCTTTCTGCTTTCGGCTGCGTCCTGACATTTTGTTCCAAACTTTTCAGGACTAGTATTTGCACATCTTCTGTTAAAATCACAAAAGTTTAATTACTTATACAATTAGACCCCTTTCACATGAACGAACTCTTGCATGAGGGGTACATTCTGCCCAAATTTCATCCAATTTGGACAGGAAGCAAAGATGTTACAGCCAGAAATTCATTCACAACCATGATGCTTATAGAATTGATATTTTAAATCCAATCTTTCAGAAATTTGGAAGGGATAATCCCATGGGTAAGGGGTACAATCGGTCCTGATTCCATCCAAATTGGACAGACAACAAAGAAGTTACATTCAGAAATGCATGCACATCATCTTTAACTTCTGTTAAAATCACAAAAAAATAATTTACTTATAAAATTGGGACCCTTTATCCAATCTTTCTGAAATTTTCCAGGGATAATTTATTGTTTAAGTGATATAAATTTCATGCAAATTGGATAAAGGATGAATAAGTTAGAGCCTAAAATCTATGTCCCAATATTTTTGAGGGTTTTTAAAAAAAATATATATATTTTTTTTTTCTAAAACTTTTTGGGACAATTTTTTTATTTTCCATTATTGTAATAATGAAATAAAAATGGGATTTTCATTTTAGTTATTCAAAATAACTAAAACAAATGCACAACCCTATGTGTCAGCGGAAATTGAATCACAACATGATGTTTGATCAGTACTGTGGCCTAGGGAGTATATGGAAACTAAACATCTGTGGGGTCCTCCTTTGGTCACTCAGATTCACAGATTTAGGGTGCTTCTGGATTCATTGTGGCACCTGAACCATCAGATTGTGGTGGTGGTTAGAAGAACTGTTGCAAAATATTTTAATCTATTTTTAATGAATATGGGGAGTTTTGGTTTGACAGTGGTAGGCTGAGAGGGACTTGAGTATTGCCAGAAGTACTCAAAACTGAGAATTGGTATGAACATGAAGGGAAATGAGGTTGCAGGTGTGGACATCCTGGGTGAGATACCAGTGAGTGGATAGGCCCCTCTAAAAGGGGTGGGAGGTAGGGACTAGGTGGGGATATTGGATCGGGGAGAAGCAGGGATGTGGATGTAGGAAATGTAGGATGTAAATTTAGATATTGTTTTTAAGATCATGTTGGCATTTAGGGTTTATTTAATTATATTGTGGGAAGTAAGGAGAGTTTGATGTTGGGATAAAAATGTCCACTCAGTGAGAGGACAGGGTAAGGATTACATGGGAACCCCGGGTGTGAGATGGAGGTAGGGGATGAAGGGTTGAGTTGTGAGTCTGATGGTCTTTTTTGATATAGTATAGATGTGATGTATTTGTAGTTTCTTTTAATGTGTTTTTTAATTATTTTATTTTCTGAGCTACCCTGAGCTTTTGGAAATGAGGTGAGATGATGATGGGTAATTTCAGAAGTGAAGGGCCTTTTGACCCACTACACTGAATCCTGGACCACGATTCATCTCGAGGCCCAGTCCATGATCACACTGGCCAACCTTTAAAATTGCCGACCTGATTGCAGAGGGGAATTGGGGAGGGGGAGGGGCTGCGCGGCATGTCGAGATATGCGGCTGCTCAGCCCCACCCCCGAGTTTCACCAGCTGCCCTTGGGGAGACAGGTGAGTGCAGCGGCCAGTGAGGCCACTGCGTCCGATCCTGTACCGCCATCTGGACCATGGTCAGGAATGGGGCGAGGTAACAGACGTTACTTTCGCCCCATTCCTGATTGTGGTCCAGCTAACTACGGTTCTGGAGGTGAGGCTAGCCTCACCTCCATAACCATGGTTAGCTTTGGACCCCACCAGGAATTCACCGTGGTGACCATCTGGCGGGGCTCAAACAGATGTTCACGCAATCACAGCCACCACCCCGAATCCGCTGTGATTCAGGGTGGTTGACTGTGATCCTGTAATGTCTGAAATTACCTGATGATGATGATGATGATGATTGATTGACTGATTGATTGATTGATTGATTGATTGATTGATTGTGAGAGGGGCAGGGTAAAAATACAAATAAATATATACATGAATAATTTGTTTTGTTTTGTTAAAAATCATGTGTTTGCTGGGGTGATCCTAGGTGGGGGATTAAAGACTGAACCTGGTTCTCTTACTGTGTAGAAACATAGTGTGTTTTTAAACAAGCACCACAGGAGTGAGGGTCCATGACCACTGAGTGGTGTTGGTCTGGGGTGCCCATGCATACAGTGTGCATGAGGAGGACTTCAAATGAGTGCCTCAGAGCATGGCTTCCCTGGCCCCACAGCAGCAGCCACCCTGGCCCGCACAGGGCATTCTGATTTTTTCAGGAGTGCTCCATGCAGGACCATGAGTGGCCACTATGTGTTCACAGGAGCATGCCTCCCTACACACCACCGTGTTGGATGCATGGATGTTGGGGGAGTATTTAAAAACACCCATTGAATGGGGGGCTACAAACAAGGGGGGGAATAGAGTTTGGTTATAATTTCCTTTCAGTATACATTTTTGATTAATAACCTGTTTGAGTACAATGTTCCGTGAAATTTCATTACATTTATGGAATATTTTTGCATTTAAAAGGGGTGTATCATATCAGCATTTTGAAATGTTTGATATTGTGAATGTGTATTGTAATTGGAAGTGTATGTGTCACTGTGTAATTCTGAACTGGCTTATATGAATCAGTTCCTATAAACAATGTTTAGGCAGCATTGAGGGTCAGTGTGTTGTAGTGGATAAGGTGCTGGACTCAGGGTTCAAATCCTGTCCTAGTCATAAACTCACTGGGTGGCCTTGGGCAAGTCACATTCTTTCAGATTAGAGAGTCAGTGTGGTGTAGTGGATAAGGTGCTGGACTTGGACCTGGGGGATCAGGATTCAAATCCTCACCTAACCATGAACTCACTTCGGTGGCCTTGGGCAGCTTGCAACCTCTCAGCCTCAGTTTCACATCTATAATAAATGGGAGTGTGTGTCTGTCCTGTCCTGTGTTTCCACCATCCTTGTCCATCTTAGATTGTAAGCCTACTGGGCAGGGACCTGTCTCCAAAATCTGTGACTGTAACACATTGCACATGCCTAGTAGTGCTATAGAAATGAGTAATAGTAGCATTGTTTCTGTTTGTTTTGGCAATGTCTGGTTCATTTATATTTTTACATGCAAACCCAAAGTTAAATGGTATTTCTGTTTCGGTTTGGAATAGTCATTTTCAATGAACTTGAAATTTCATCACTGAGGACATTTTACCAGAAATAGAAGTTTCAGGTATGGAGGTTATTATTATTATTTTTTTCTGAAGGAATAGTTTTACACTTTTCAACCCGCTGTAAGAAAAAGTTATATCTGTGACACGTTAAGTTACATTATTACACACAGAAATGTAAGTTAAGTTCATTTATAAACATTGATTTTTTATTTCAGCTTAAGTTTTCTGAGTGTCATATTTCTACATATTCTACATTTTTCTTCCACACAGACCAGTGCACATGCTTAAATTAAACTTAATTAGTCATCCTCTCATGTGAATGGAGCTATTCTGATTGATAAAATTATGTTATGTGGGACATCCTCCCTCCAGAATCTTTGCTGCCTCTGACCCCAGCAGCTACTTTCTCCTTTTCATGAAGATGCACATGTGCACACAGCTACACTGTGAGCTTATTTGCTTATTTGAAAGCATGATATATGGCACCGGTGGGCAAACTGTGGCTCGGGAGCTACATGTGGCTCTTAGGCAGTTCAAGTGTGAATCTAAACTCAGGCTTGTCCTGGGGCCCCATGCTGCCTTAATGGCCCTGTATCATACTTTGCACTGA
>QEPC01009807.1:522282-541963 GCA_003113815.1 Sphenodon punctatus | reverse complement strand
GGGCTTGTCAGCCACTGATAGACATGGCACTGGCTAGGGTGGTCAGATATGCACATTTTAGAAGACACATGAGAAATACAGATTGCAGGGCTGCATTGACTCCAATGCAGCCCTGCAACCTGTATTTCTCATAATTGTCATCTAAAATTTGCATATTTGGCCACCTTAGCACCGATTCCTGACTCATGGGGGAAGGCACAGGCAGCTCCATCAAAGACAAAGAAGGGCATTTTGATGTCCAGATAGGCCTTACGGGTCCCCCCTGAAAGCCATGGCCCTGGACCAGTGTTATACCTAGCCCCTGGTGGGACTGTGACGTTTCCTTCTGGGTTTGATTGTGCTAAGCTAGGGACCTAAGCCAAGAATTAATAGCTTCAGTAGGAAAAAGGTCAATGGCTGTTGCTTTTATATATTTACACTGATTATGGTAAAATAAACACATCTTAAGTCACCTTCCAGAAATGGGAGTAAAACCAGTTCTTCCAGCTATCGGACCCGTTGAGAGAAATTCAGGGTCTTACTAGTAGCTGCTGAGCCCCTGCCCCGTACCGCCTCTCCGAGCTGCCTCTTAGGGTTGTTGTGACAGTAAATTAGTTAAGGACTTTAAAGCACTAGAGCACCGTAAGCACAATAGAAATGATGAATAAAACCAAAAAGTTTGGAAATCAATTTCTGGAGATCACGCTGATACTTGATTTACGCATACGTTGTGTGCAATTAGTATTTTTACTCATCGTATTTGAATATACGATTAAGGTTACTGTACCTCCCCTTTAAAAGAGGACACATGAAAAATACATGGTGTAGGACTGCATTGGTTCCAGTGCAGCCCTGCAACATGCATTTTTCATAAGCGCCTTCTTTTAAAGGGAAGTTATGACCACCCTATATACAAGAGAGAAAATTCCTGTAATTTTTACACCCCTTGTCAAAACTCCCTGTCTCCACCCTGCTCTAACCACTAGCTCCATTCTTCTCCCAGAGCTGAGACGAGAACCCCAAACTCCCAGTTTTCCTACCTCCAAACACTGGACTGCACTCCTCTCCCACCATAGATCCCACCTTTACCCCTGCTCTGGGCGAGTATCTGCATTCTGAACAAGCTGCAAGTGACAAAGCAGCACTGCTGGAAGCCCAGATAAGAGGGAATTACAAAAATCAAGCTTCGTGATCCCCAGGGCATGGGTTGCTGTGACAAGGTTGGCTGGGATAAGTACGGACGTAGATTACGCAGATTGCGCAGCTGGAAAAAGCATCTTCAAACCATGCCTGATATCTGAGTTTTCATGGACAGAGCATGGTTGAAAATGGTTTCCAGGTTCCTTACCTGGCCCACATCCTCCACTCGGACCCCTGCAACACGCAGGGCCTTGAAGGAGGAGAGGGCATCCTCATATCAGCTGTCCCTTCCCGCCAGCATCACCTCAGTATTCCCCAGGTTCAGTACAAGATAGCTCTGACGCATCCAGCTGGTTCTATCGTTCAGACATTCCTCCAAAGCAGAGGCTGAGCTGACAGGGCTCACAGGGCAAGAGATATATAGTTGTGTATCATCAGCATAGTGATGGTACTCAACCCCATGCTTAGTCCATAACATCCCCAAAGGGTTGTATGCATACGTTGAACAACATGGGCGATAGGATAGAGCTTTGGGGGACGCCATGTTTCAAGTCTCTCGGGGATGACGCATAACCATCCATCAACACTGATTGACTCTGCTCTTCTAGGTATGACTCAAACCACCAACTGGCAGCTCTAGTCACACCAGCGACATCCCTCAGCTGATGAAACGGCAGCCCATGGTCAATTGTATTTAATGCTGCTGTAAGGTCCAGCATGACTAAAATGGCCAGCTGTTCTTGATCCAAGATCATCAGTAGATCATTCAACATCCTGACAAGTGCATCTCTACCCCATAGGAAGGCCAGAACCCAGACTGGAATTTCCCCAGAATGTCATTGGTTTCCAAATGCTGCTGCAGCTGTATTGTCATGGCCTTTTCAATCACCTTCCCTAAAAAATGGAGGTTAGAGACCGGGCAGTAATTGGCAAGCACTCCAGTGTCAAGGGATGGTTTCTTGAGAAGGGGACGAACCTTCACATACTGAAGGCTGGCCAGCATCCTCCCCTCCATAAAGGAGGCATTAACAATCAGGCATGGTCCGTCAATTGGGGCATTGTAGGCGGTGCCTCTCCTGCTCCCGTGGTCACCCCCAAGCACCCCGTCACAATACTGAACCCAGACTGCCCTGGAGCAGCAGTGGAGAAAAGACCCGGTGTGGCGCTGCCGCTTTAAAGCAGCTAGCGCTGCACTTCCAGGTCTTGGGGATGTGCTGGCCAGCTGCACATGCTCAGTTCAGGCCAGGGTCTGTCGGGAAGAATTCCTTTCAATGTGTTGTGTTGTGCAGCTTGGGGGTGTGGGGACTGGACGGAGGCACCGCTTAGGACTCTGGAGCCTGAGAGGGCACTGAGCAGGCTGAGTTCCTTACTAAGGAACCTATTAGGGGACAATTTTGTTATTTTGCAGTATGGACGGTTTGGCCTACCGTCTATACCATGGCTATTGCACTTTGTAATTCCCCAGGGTACAACACAGCTAGCCTCTGGGGGCAGAGCAGCTGAAGGCCCCTATAGGAGCAATTTCCAAAGATGCCTGGGTGGCAGAAGCTGGTGGTTCCTCCCCCAGGCAGGAAGTGGTGGTGGGGGCAGTGATGGAGCCAGGCTGGAGGCAGCTGCGCGGGCTCTTTTGGGATGGGACATGCGACCCACCCAGCCTCTGCTGCTGGTGGCAGTGCCGCCGTCCTACTGGAAGTTATGGAGTTGGAACCAGTGTGTTGTACCCTGGGCTTGTCCCTCTGCCTAAGTTCAAACAGCAACCATGGAGAGAGAGTCCCCTGCTCATCGGGTTCTTTTCTTCCACCACCCAAACCCTTCTTAACCCTCCTGCCCCTATTTGTATAATTATGCAAATTGTATACGTGGAAATTTGCCTCCTGGTATGCAACTGATTTGGAATAGAAAAGAAGCAGATCAAACCGAAGCCCAGCTCTTTGACTTCCCCAAAAGACATGATGCACTGACCCCAGGATGGAATAACAATTAAATGGCACACCAGCTCCTGATCCACGGACAAGATGCTCAAAGATTATGGCCCTTTTCACGCAGACACTCTAACACTGATCAAATGGGTGTTACATTTTATTATACATGTTGCAGGGCACTCATAGAGCACACCTGCAGCCCTGCAACATGTATAATGAAATGTAACACCCATTTGATCCATGTTAGAGTGTCTGCGTGAAACGGGCCACTGTTACACAGACAGCAGCCCTCCCCACAAATCAAGTTTACATCCCATTGGTTATATCCCCTGCAGCTGTCCTCTATAGGCTGATGTCGGCAGCCTGGATGGGCTCTCTCCTTCCTCCTTCCTACCTTCCCCAAGACTGGCTGAGATCCCCTTATGTGAACCTTTATATTTCTGGACCCCAGCCCCGAGTTGGCCCACAGCCTCCTTCCTGATGAGGTTGGGGAGGTTACCTCTTAACTAACGGGAAAGAGAGAGAAAAAAATCCTACCTAACAATGGCTAGCCTGACTGAAGCATTAGGCCTAATGTGTGTCATCATTTTGTTAGCGGGGCAAGTGACTATTGGTGTTGATTTTTCACAGGCAAAAAAAATTAGAATTGCTTGCCCTTAAAATCTTTGGTAGTTTCCTATTAACTGGATGCCTTTATGGAACTGGTAGGCTTAATAAGGTTTGATTTGTGAGAATAAAAGTTGTGTCGTGGAATTTTTGTTTTTAAAAACTTTGTTTTTTTAAGTGGTTTTTTTTAAGTTTGGGGAATAAAAGTTGTGTTGTGGAGTTTTTGTTTTTAAAAACTTTGTTTTTTTAAGTCTGAGTGTATTTGCAACATATTTGCATTTGAAAAATGTTAACTATTGGGTCCCTTTTTAATTCTGTTTCTGAGTTGTTTTGTGAAGAGAGTATGCTCAAATAATGTGGAGATCTGGCAGTGGGGGAATGCAGTGAACACCCAGGTCTCTGCCTGTGCACCAGAGCCAGACTGTTAAAAATAGAACTGCAAATGTAAAAATAACGGAAATGCCGAAAATGCAGCAGTGCTTCAAATATATTTGTTTTTCATGTGACCTTAATTTGTCTGATACTGCTGTGCTGTCCTGTGACAGCCCCTTTGAATTTTGTCCCTCTTGCTGTGTGATAATGTTTGAGAAAGTTGAACTTTGAATGTTTAAATTGGTTGGGATATTTTGGTAGGCTTGTAGTGGAAAAAAAACCACAGACAAAATATAGAAGCTTTTCCAAAGAATTTATTTTGTGATTAAGGACACTTTTAAAATACTTGCTGATTTTGCACGCAGCTAGCCTTGTGTGGTCTTAGTGTTTTTGTAGGAGAAAATAGCCACATTAGTCACTTTGAATTTTGCCCCCCACTCTACTTTGAAGTCTGAACTTGAGATTTAAAGGAGTTTCCGATGCATTCCCCCCCCATCACTTGTTCACTGGTCTGGTTTGGGAGCTTTCACCTTGCAGGAAAGACTGAAAGTGCTATATCAGGGGTGGGGTATCTTTTCCATCCCAGGGACCAATTGCAGCATTTGCTTTTGCTTCACAAATGGCTTTCATCAGATCTAATTTGGGCAGGTTGCCTTTCTGAGAGACGCTGTGTCCTAAGTATGTCACTCTGTTTGTATGGAATTGACATGTCTTCCCATCGATGGTAAGTCTATGCTGATGAAGTTTTTCTAAAACCTTCGTTAGAGCGGTATCGTATTCCACTTCATCCTTACCAAACCATAAACTAAAATGTCATTGTGAAAGTAAGTAACACCTTGCATTTCTCAAAGAAATCACATGTACCCTTCTTTGGAGCACAGATGCTGCAGAAACCAGTCCAAATGGCATTTGTTTGAATTGAAACAGACGCTCTGGAGGAATGAAAGCTGTGTACTTGCTGGAGCCTTTGACTAAAAACATCTCATGATAAAATGAAGACCTATCTAAGATTGTAAAGACAATAGTCTCTTTCAAAGTAAGTTCATTTCATTCACATTCAGTAGGAGACGACAATTGTCAACAATGACCCTTTTTACACAAGATGGACCCACTCATGCCCACGCAGGTCTGCTGCGTGGGCATGAGTGGGTGCCTCCTGTGTGCCAGCTGCAGTGGGTGAGTGGGGGTTGTGTGTGCTCCCGTGACCCACGCACCTTCACCCACCTCCACCCATTGCTCACACATGGAGCAATTGGCTAAAACAGCGATTGCTCCGTGCGTGGGGATGTGTGGGGGATGGGTGTGTGCCCGTGTGAAGCCGCCCCTCCCCCACACTGCTCTCGCACCAGCGCACACATCCCCTCCCCCCCAGCCGTGGCCATTTAAAAAGGGCCAATGTTAGAATGCAGTTTTCTCAAGACTATACAGATGCGGATGTTTCCATTTGGTTTCCAGGCAAGGGCAATAGAGGAAACCCATTCCTAAGAGTCAACAGTTTCCGCAATATTGGCTTTGCATAGTTTTGAGATCTCCGTGCATGGTTGCCGGAATGCTATGGATAAATTCCTTACTTTATGTTTCAAGTTTGAGTTTATTTGGCATGACCGATGGTCATTGCCATTGTCACAACATAAAAATCATCATAACAACATATCTGATTATACATAGAAGTATAAACATCCCCAAAACAATAAAACAATAAAAGGGGAAGATTAATACAGCCGCCCCCAAATCTCCACCCTCCAATAATATATCTATTAATTATCCAGACAAGCTAGTACAAGCGGTGACCAATACCATTCCCATTACCTCATTTCAGCCCAACCTGTCCAGGCTACCCATTGATGTCCATGTAAAATTATCCTAAACTTTTGGATTCCAAGAACCTATGTCTACAAATTATGGCCGATTTCAAGAATTTCACAACCATCCCAGTGATATCAGGAGAGGTATCACTCAAGGCAATTTCCAACATTCCCTTCTCCATTCTACCTGGATATTTAGCAAAAATATGCTTCAGAAATTTTTCTCGAAGTGGCTCATATAACTGACATCCAAAAAGTATATGGTGCGTAGATTCCGTGGTTAACATGTCAAAGGGACAGAGACGCCCTCCATAATCAATTCCTAAGAAACGGCCTTCAAGAACCTTTGTAGGCAGGGCATTGAATCGAGCACAAAGAAATAAATATTTTTCTTGGAATGAATAAGAGTCGGAGAGATAAGTGGCCATCTTGCCTAACTCTGGTGCCCAAAGACTGTAGCCCCGGAGATGGGTAGTACTTCCTAACTTGGCCACATCCATCTGTCTCTCCAGGTCCTGGATTCTTGTTTTATTATTATTATTATTATTATTATTAACAAACATTTATATAGCGCCAGCAGTGTACCTGGCACTTTACAAAGTAATAAAATAGACACGGTCCCTGCCCCTAGGGCTTACAATCTGAGAGACAGGAGCTGGGGGAGAGACATAGGAAGGGGAACAGAGGGAGAGACAAGGGGCCTAACATTCATGAAGATGCGAGGTCTCAAGTGCACGTACTTGGCTTGGTTACGATGAGAACCAGAGATTTTAATTTCTGCTCTAGCTACTTCTAAGGGCTTCTCACTAAAATAATCTAAAGAGAACTCAAATTTTAGCAGTTGATTCCGAACTGCCTTTTCCCAGGGAGACACATAAGAGTCTTTGATAATGTAAATTAATAAACTTCTATTTGGAGATTTGGTCACTTGGAGCCAGAAATTTAAAACAAGCTCCCAAGCAGCCATAACCCAACTCCTTAATCCACACTCAAGCCACATTGCCACCGCAGGTGTACCATTTGGTACTCTGAGGAGGGCCTTAAGGAAAAAAGTCTGCACGAAATTAAGATCTTGCCCAGAGAAGGGGGCTCATAGCTCTTCTCCATACAGGAACGAGGCCTTCACTTTAGTATTAAAAACTTCTAGGGTCAGGTCTACATTCTTCCCACCCTCCCCCGAAAAAAATCTTAAAATGGCATGGATTGCTCCCTTGGCAGCCGCCAATACTTTATGATGATGAAACTTCCAGCTCCCCTGGGCATGGAAGTGAATACCCATATATTTGAAGGTTTTCACCTGCTGGAGATGATGATCCTCAACTGCCCAAGGAAAAATCTTCCTGGAACCTGAGAACACTATAACCTTAGATTTCTCATAGTTGATATTCTACTTTATGTTGTGCAGGCAGGCACTGATTCACCAACCAAACACGGAAAGAATTCACAGTACAAGGTACTTTGGCTTAGCAAAGCAATGAGATTATCTGTTCCTGGTTACTCTGGAGTACATACTCCAATGCCTACACCTGAATACCATCACATGATGTGTGAATGATACCAAGGGGGATTTCAGATGTTTCAAGTCTGAAATTCACCCCGCCTGAACCACAGTCAAACACGGGCCATGTTTGACTGTGGTGAACATCTGTTGGCTCGCCGCCAGATGTGCACCACAGTCAAATGCGGCCCGTGTTTGCATTCACCACGTTTCTGGACCTCCGGACGCGAGGAGGTCGAGAAGTGTGGTGAAAGGCCACCACGGCCATGGTGAATGGAAAGCAACTTCTGTTTGCTTACCATTCACCGCGGTCAATGGATTTCACCCCCGCCTGTGGTTGCAGCATTGGGAGGGGGGAGGGCCACCGGGGAACGCAGGGGGTGGGGCCGTGCGGCAGCACGCTGCTCCACGTGGCCCTGCCCCCTCCGGGTGTGTGTGCTGCTTTAGACGTGATGGGTGGCCGCTTTCACCATTGACCGTGGTTTGGTGGTCCCCACGGCCGGGGGCAATGGGGCGCACGTCTGTTGGCGCGCCCCTTCCCCCCAGCCATGGTCTGAACCACCTCACGGCCTGTGGTGAAAGCGGCCGCCTGTCACGTCTGAAATCACCCCAAGATACAAGCAAGTTAAAGACTTTGTGTGAACGTGGCCTTCTTTTCCGGAATATGCAGGCAGTGGCAGGTAACAAACCACGGAAATCTAGCCAATTTAAGTCTCGCACAAGAGTCTCTGCAATAAATCCATTTCTCTTCACACCGCCCTCCCCCCTTGTGCCCCCCTGTTGTCCTCAAGGTAGACGCGGCAGCAAAACTACAGGAATCTCAAGAGGACAAACTTACAAACTAAAACCAAAATGATACCTAGCAACTAGCGGAGTAAAATAGGTTGTTTTTACACATGCACAAGCTGTAAATCCGGATTTGTCATTCCAGAGATGTCATTCAGAGATAACTGTGTTTACACGATCATTAATATTCTGGAATAAGCACTAATCCTGAATAAGCAGTAAGCAGCTATGGCAGGGGTGGCCTCCAGTCTGGAATAAGCATTTACACATTCACTGTTCCAGACTTATTTAGTCTGAAACAAATAAATCCTCGAAAATTAGTATGTATAACTCTGGATTAAAACCAGAATCTGGATTTATTTACTGCGGAATAACTGTTTACACAAATACTTAATTCTGGATTTAGACGCTTTAGTATTTAAACACAACCAAAATTAAAATCAGTGGGATGCCAATGATTATCAGTAGGATCCCCATTGTTAGTGCAGCGTTATTGAAGCAACGTGCCTTCCTGGAACACCGCAGAGCTTCTGTGCCATCTCCTGCACGGTTGGCATCTTGGGTCTGGAGAAGAGACAGAGAAATAATTAACCCCTGAGAATTCTGCACAGCTGGGATCACCTCTCTGGTACTGAGATGCAGTTGGCTCTGGGGTGGGGTGGCTGAGGAACAGATTAACACAACACCTCTAATCATGATGACCCAGCTTTTGCCTCTCCTCAAAATATTGCCAGTCTTTTCCTTCTCTGCTCATGAAGCAGTGTCTCCCAGCCTCTTCTTGCTTGTATCTGAGCCCCTTGTGTTCTCTCCAGCTCACTGGTAGTGCTGTAGAGCGGTTAGTGGGAGCTGACTCCAAGCAAGGGATCCAAGGGGTTTTGCTAGCTATACAGGGATGTGTCCTGGTGCAGAAGATGGAATGGGGTCTCCCATATTTCCTCCCAGCAGCAGGAGGGTCTTGTTGGCTCTGATTCAGCTGCATCTACACCATGTACCCCTACTATGCCTTGCGCTGCATCCCTTCCATTGCAGGTTCTAGCCTGGGGCTTGAAATGTTCTCTGCCTGCACTGCAAGGCTCAGGTTAGGGATTGCTGTGCAGCCAGATTGGAGACAAGGAAAGAGCATTTTGCTCCTCCCGAGTAGCAGAAAACAGGAGCCACAGGGGACCGACCCATCCTCCTGTCCCTTCTATGCTCCTCCATATAGCTGTCTTCCCCAGACAGGGGTCTCCATCTGTACAGCAGGGAGGCTAGCCTCGGCAATGGCGTCAGATAGAGACCAACGTCCTCTAAGCAACCTGCATGCAACCACGTAGCTAGCTACAATGATCTCTTAGGGAGGGCTCCAGGGGACAGCTCCCACGTGCTGCTGCTAGCGTCCTGCAGCCCCGTGGCCCAGCCCTACACAAGACTGACCTCTCCCAGCTGGACGGCTCTGACCATCTGGTAGCATAGCTCGCCTCCTTCCCCTGTTGCATGCTCCCATGTGCAGTTTGCAGTGCAGACAAGAACAGCCTCGTCTTCTCACCCTGTCTGGAGCAGGGGAAGAGAGAGTTCCTATTTCTTGCTGCACAACTGAGTTGCAAAGTAGAGCAATGTGATGGTGCCACCCTGCATTGCTAGCCCCGTAATGCTCTGCACTGAACTCCCCACCATGCACCCTGCAACCTCCTACAAAGCCACCCATTCTGTTTCTGCAGCTGCAGTGCTTAATGTATCCTAGCGAGCCCCGCTCTGCAGCTCTGCACTTTCTGCTAAGCCACGCACACACTACTCCCTGCCGCATAGCACCTTCCACTGAGCCTCTCACCTCACAGCAAAGCATCCCCCCGGTCACTCACCTGCACAGAGTAGATCAAGGCCACCACGCCCAGGGGCAGAAAGCAGCACAGCAAGGTGAAGATGGAGTAGCCCAGGTAGTCATTGGCACGACTTGGTACCAGATGGACAACCGTTCCCGGCTGCACAGAGTAAATGATCGGCCCTTGATTGGGCCCTGCACCATACGGGGGGTAATAAGGTTGGTACTGGATTGGCACTAGGTGGGCTACCCCGTAGCCGGTAGAGGATGCTGGCCCAGGAGGAGATAGCATGGGACCAGGGGCCACATTAGGATCACCGATGGAGTAGGGGGGAAGCTGGTTGGGAGGTACCTCCCCTGCCTTGTCCCCATTGTAGCCTGGGTTGTTCATGGTGCTGGTCTGTCCTCCTCCTTTCTGCCTTTCCCGGTCTCCTGTTGTGCCTTAGGGCCTCTTTGTCTGGAGAGCTAGCTTGGGCAGTAGGCCGTCATTCCTCCTTCGTCCCCCCTTTTTCCCTCAGCAACTCTCTTCTTTCTTTTCTGAGCAGCTGTTGGGCATACTCTCCCCATTCCAGTTTTCACATACTTTCTTCACAATTGCCTTGGGACATCTGTACTGAAAGAACTCCAGGTGCCTCTCTCCTCCTTTCCCCTCCTCCCCTTTGCTGGGTGGGTCTCTCTGAAGACCAACTCCTTAGCTGATATGTCCTTCCTCGGGTTCCTCTATGTTGATCCACTGAAGAATAGGTAACCAGCTGCTGGGTGTGGGGAGAGAGCACCCAGTCAAGCTTAGCGCCCCCAGGCAATGAACAGGGTGAATGAGGAAATAGGCAATAAATAGTCAAGCCAGGTTGGAATTTAGTTGGCCGTGGAAGGGGTTGGTGACACATAGCTTTGTCAGAGTTCTCTGATGCACTTGCCTCAGGCAACTACATTAGTTTCATTTTCATCAATAAACTTTTCATTCATGATCTGGAAAAAGGGGTAAAGAGTGAGGCGGCTAAATATGCAGATGACACCAAATTATTCAAGATAGTTAAGACCCAGGCAGACTGTGAGGAACTACAGAGAGATCCTGATTGACTAAGGGAATGGGCAATAAGATGGCAAATGAAATTCAATGTTGATAAATGCAAGGTGATGCACACGTGGAAAAAGAATCCTCACTTTGCATACAGGATGCTAGGTTCTGAACTGGGTGTAACCACTCAGGGGAAGGATCCTGGAGCCATTGTGGACAGTTCCTTGAAGACATCGGCTCAGTGTGCAGCAGCAGCAGTCAAAAAGGCAAACCGAATGAATGCCAGGCTTTATTGCAAAATGAATAGAAAATAAAAGGGAAAATATAATGCCACTGTATAAATCTTTGGTACGATCCCACCTTGAGTACTGTGTGCAGTTCTAGAAGGACAACAAGGATGATAGAAGGGAAGTCAAGAATTGATTTCCATATGAGGAGAGGCTCAACAGTTTGGGGCTGTTTAGCTTGGAGAAGAGGCGATTAAGGGGGGGATATGATAGAAGTTTATAGAATCACGAGTGGTGTGGGAAAAGTCAATAGGGGACTGTAGTTTGCTCTTTCTCACAATAAGAGAACAAGGGGACATGCTCTGAAGTTAAATGGTGCATAGGTGACTAGTAGGGGGGACATGGTGGGCACATGCCCCCTCAGCTTTTGGGAAGCTCTATAGAAACAGATAGAGCCCCTGTCCGGGCTCCTGCCCAGCCCCCCACTTCCGTGCCCCCCTACTATCCAGTCACCTATGAAACGGCAGCAGATTTAAAACAAACAAAAGAAAATACTTTTTCACTCAGTTGTGGAACTCGTTGCCAGAGGAGGCAGTGAAAGCCAGCACCGTAACTAGCTTCAGACGGAAACTAGATAAATTCTTAGAGAATAGAGCCATAAATGCTTACGAGGTGGGACTTAAACCCCCGGTTGCCAGTAGTTGGGATTGGTTAGCAGAAGATGGGTCACACCTCCATGACCTTTACTTGTACTTCTCTCGAGCTACTAGAGCTGGTCACTGTCAGAGACAGGATGCTGGGCTCGATGGACCAATGGGTTTGACCCAATATGGTACTTCTTATGTTCTTACGGTTAGGAATTGATTAGGCAGTTTGGCCATGGTCAGAGGAATAAGAAAGGTGAGGCCTGAAGAAACTCAGCCCAGCTAAGGATGTTCCTTGGGCTGATGTATAAGAAGGATGGGAGAAAGCAGTAACCAGGCAGATTCCAGGAGCCCATACTCTAGTCGTTCCAGGTCAGAAAAACAAATCCAGAGGGCCATTATCTCTGAGAAGACAAAGGAGGCCTGAAAGGGAGTTCGCCTCAGCAGAAGTAGAGAAAAACGCCCAAATGCCAAAGCAGCTTTAATGGCTATGTTCCAAGTGATAGAGAAATGAATGGTCAGCTTATTTCTGCACCTGGCATGTTCAAAGAAGAAAGGGAACCTGCAACCTGTATTCATAATAAATGACAACCAAAAGCCTGCCTACTAAGGGTTTAATCTCTGTCTCAGCCTTGTGAGCTCTCAGTGCTTGTGAGCTACTGTGGGCTGTTGACCTTTTTCATTGCTCTCAAAGATCCAGAGACCAGAGAGTGACTCTTTCCCAGCTATCTCCTGGGCCCCCTCCGTTCCTCCTCTGAACCAGCTCTCGTCTCTGACCATGGCCTCGGACACATAAGATATCCTAGGTTAGGTTACTGGGGTCCTTAATTGGTAATATTGCCATGTCCAGATGCTATGTGTCTATCCAATAAAATTGAGTTGTACCAACATACTTTGGCTTGTTAATTGGTGACTTTCGATCCCGGTTGGGGTAAACTGAGGTACAATAAACCCATTGATTTCCTAACATTACATCCCAGGGAGAATTAATCTAGGAGTTTAGTCTCATCTCCTGCCCCCCCGTGCGGCCTGGCTATTTCAGTTAATGATTCTTACCTTTGTCATTAGCTGGCATCTAACCTAAGCTCTCCACAGCTAAATGATACTGCAACCCAGGAGTCCTGACTCCCACACACGCCCCCTTCTCTGACCACTAGACACCCCTCCCGGAACCGAGGATAGAATCTTAGAGTTATGACCACACCTCCTCCCCAGTTCTAGCCACTAAACCATACTCATTTCCCAGAACTGATGCCAGATGACTTGTTTGGAAGAGGAAGGGAGTAACTAAGCAACATTTGGTGACTGCCAATAAATAAACAGTACCTTTCATAGGTGCATGAGGGGACACAGCTGCACCAGGGACTTTGGCCCCCACAGGCCTTGTACTTAGGGCTAGAGGAATGTCAGGGTCAAAACCTTGAGAGGTGGTAACTCTACCTGTCTCTATTTATTATAACTACTGATAACCTCTAGGTGCAATGAGATTGGGCAAGGCTGTAAGTCTGCCAGAGGCAGTTGCAGTGATTAGCACATAACCTGTGATTGGAGGTGTGGACTATGGCCCTTTAAACATATCTGCTAATTGCCCCATAGGAACCATGATAGGATAGGGGGAAAGCCAGGGCAGGGGCAGGCCAGGACACAGGAGGCAGTGAGGCACTGGTGGAACTGGAGTTGGGGGGGAGGGTGAGGGACTGGAGCAGACTGGGGTTAGGGGGTGATGTGCTAGGGAGAGCAAGGAATGGGGGCAAGGGGAAAAGATGAGGCACTGGGGGTGGGCTGACTCACTAGGGAAGGTATAGGCAACGTCAACAGAGTTAAAGGACATTTTGATGCCCCAATGCGGCTGGCCCTACTGGCCCCCCCTGAAAACCAGGGCCATAGGACGGTGGCCCTATGTGTAGCTATGTCCCTGGTGGGACTGCTACATTTCCTTCCTTGTTCAGTTGTGCTAAGGTAGTGACCTAGGCCAGGGATTAACAACATCAGCGGGAAAGAGGTTCATTCAGTAATTGTTGATTTTATATATTTACACAGATTACAGTAAAACAAACATGCCTTAAATCACCTTCCAGAAACAGGAGTCAAACCAGTTCTTCCAGCCACCAGGGTTGGTTTGACAATGAATTAGTTAAGGACTGTAAAGCACTAGAACTTCAGACGCGCTATAGAAACGCTGAATAAATTTTTTTAAAAAGTATTGAAATCAGTTTCTGGAGATCACACAGATACTTTATTCACACACACACACACATTATGTGCAATTAATATTTTAGCTCCTCGTATTTTAATAATGTACGATAAGAAAGAAAATCCCTGTAGCTTTTCGCCCTCAACCCACACCCCTTGTCAAGAAGACTTCCTGCCTCCACCCTGCTGTAACGCTCTCCTCCCAGAGCTGAGAAGAGAACCCAAAAGCCCAGACTCCCAACTCCAACCACTGTACTGCACTCCTCTCCCCCCTTAGATCCCAGCCTGACCCCTGCTCTAGCCTAGAGCTTAAAGAAACAGCCAGTGCTCTCTGGTATTCATTGAGATGGCTTTTAGATGAGTGGCTCTACTTACCCGCTTGAAGGAAGCGCTTCCTGAAAAGCCGCGCAGGTGCATTTAGACGCACCGGCCGTAGCCGGCCACCATAGGAATCGTGGCTCGTGTGGTCTCTTTGAAGCCATATTTGGAAAGGTTTCCAAATACTGGATAACTATGAAACTAACTGGTGTTTGGCCTGCAGCTATAAATAAATTCTATTCTATACCAAACTAACTGGAATATCAGATATTTAACCGTAATAATTTTGGTCTCCATTTCAGCACTGTTCTAGCCATTGAAAAATTGTTTTATCCCAGTGATGGCACGTTTGTGGATTCCCAGCCCTGACTAACCCCACATGACTCTCCTCTCCTACAATTCAGTTGAGCCTGTTACAGAATGAGTACTTTATTTATTACCATAAGTCACTTTTGAATTTATTTATTTTTAAACGCCTTAACTCTGTCCTTTTGTGCAGGATGAAGGTTTGAGTGTAAAAGCCCAAATAAAGGATAGAGTTAAGGCACTGTAAAAAAAATTCATAAGTGACTTATGATCATAAATAAATTACTTCTAAAGAAATAATGTCATAGTTCAGTTAGGCCCTTTTCACACAGACACTCTAACACTGATAAAATGAGTGTTACATTTTATTATGCATGTTGCAGGGCACCCATGGAGCACACCTGCAGCCCTGCAACATGTATACTAAAATGTAACACCCATTTTATCAGTGTTAGAGTGTCTGTGTGAAAAGGGCCTACATGGCAAATAGTTTGAAGAGTAAGCATGTATGGTAAATAATATGGTACGACAATAAATTAAGTACATATGGTGTCTTAATGCTGATGTTACGTTATGCAATATAAATAACAAAGTTTAAATAATCTCCATGTTTTTTGGCATTTAGGTTTTATTACACTATGTTGTTAAATATGGTTTGTAATGTAAGTGTAATTTATTTTTATGCTTTTTGGCTTTTGAGTTTTGGTACACTGTGTTTTGTCAAATGTTTTTTGAAAGGTAAGGTGTTTTTTTTAGAAATGGTCCTGCCTTTAACAGTTTTAAACTGTAAGGTTTTTTGTTTTAGGAATCACCTAAATTAGTATCATCTAAGATCTCTGAGCTGAAGGTGGAAACAAACTTCTTTTTTACACCTTCGGTGATGTATGCTGTGGAAAGCCTTGAAATATTCCATTTCCTACTATCACTTAGGCTGTTTGCCGACCTTACACGGGAGGGACGAGAATGTTTTGCAGTCGCCACCTCGGCGCTTTAACTGCAAGGATTAGCAAGTGCTCAATACAATGTACTAATCCCCTTTTAGTATGCGAGAACACTCATCCTTGTAAAGGCTACATTTGGGGACCTGGTCATGCACAGGTGGTCTTGCACACTAAGGGGGGGATTCAGACGTTCTGATTTGTGCGATTTTTTTAAAAAAACGAATGTTTCATGCCTGTCTGAACACTTAAATTCGATTAAATGGAGTCAATATTGCACTAAAGCAATGCGTGTTGAAAAGCTACTCAAACCTACCTTTTTGCTGTCCGTTTTCAATAAATCCGCACTTAACAGCAGTGTGAAAGCAACATCGTACTGGTTTTAACTAGTGTGTAATCTTTTCTGATGTGAATGCAACCGTGCTTCCAAGTGCGCTGTTTTACTCCTGCCCCTACCGGAAGCAGTGAGACCAGCTGGAGCCCTGTAGTTGCCTCGCTGGGTGCAGGCTGCAGCCAGCTTCTCCCCAAAAAAGTTCTTCCCCTCCATGTTTCCCCTCCATGCTTCTCCCCAAAAAAGTTCTTCCCTCCAAGGGACTTTCAATCATCTGCCTCTGCCTCTACCGTAGTGCTGCAGCAGTAGCAGCAGCGGGATACCGGAAAGAAACCAGGGAGAGAATGCGAGGGGCTTCTTTCCAGCAGCCTCAGGCTCTCCCTCTTTACTCCCTGATTCTACAAAGTAGCAACCTTTGCTACAAAGGTTGTAGCAAAGGTTGTTGCAAAGTTTGCAAAGTTGCAGCAAAGGTTGTAGCAAAGTTGTACTTTGCTACAAAGTAGCAACCTTCTGGCTCCCCACAGGCCACTTCCTGTAACTGAACCGTACTGAGCAGCCGGGTAAGCACGCACTACAAGAAGGTCTGAATGCATTATTTCGCTGTACTTAAAATCGGTATGGCATGCATGTGAATGCAACAGGACTTGTTAACAGCGAACTATTGAGAACCAGTTTTTAAAAATCCAGATAATTGCTGCACGTGTGAATTCGCCCTAAAAGGGGATTAATGCATTCTGACGGGCGCTAATTCTCGCAGTTAAATTATGGAATTTGTTGCCAGAGGAGGTTGTCAAGGCCAGTAGTATAGCTGCATTTTAAAAAGGACTGGATAAGTTCGTGGAGAATAGGACCATTAACGGCTATTAGCCAAGTAGATTACAAGATGAGAACATCTTACAGTCAGGAGTAGGGAGTGATTAACAGGGAATGGATTGCCCATTCTGATACTTCTCCCATGCGACCGAAATTGGCTGCTGTCAGAGACAGGATGCTGGGTTTGATGGACCATTGGTCTGACTCAGCATAGCCCTTTTTATGTTCTAATTAGAGAGCTGCGGTGGTGATTGAGAAAGTTCTCGCCCCTCCCATGTAACGTCAGAAAGCAGCCTCAGTATGACTAAGTTACCTTGGATTTCTATTATCTGTAGGGGATCAGAATATTGTGAATGTTCTTCCTTAACCTTGTGTGGTAGTTTCACATAAAGAAAATCTCCTATTTCAAATGTCTGTGGCTTGGCACCTTTCTTATGGACCACATACGGCTTGTACTTTTCTTTTGTTTGTCCTTAACTCGCAAACAAACAGCTGCATCAGTCTGTTTTGGTGCCAAGAAGGATCATGCAAGTTGCCACTGCATGGTGATTTTAGTGCTAGCTTTGCGACCTCTTGATAACTCAAAAGGGGATATACAACTGTAGTTGACTGTGGAGTGATCCATTAAGCAAATAAGGTTCCACTTACCACTTCTTTTTGTGGTGGCTTTTGCAAACTGGCAAGGTGCAAACTTTCCTTCACCAGCCTATTCATTCTCTCTTGGCTAAACCATTTCCTCTTCGATGGTATAAGGAAATGGTCTTGTGCTTGATTCTGTTGCTATGGAGGTACTGCTGCATTTCAGCAGAAGTTAACTGTAACTCATTGTCAGTGACTAACCCTTTGGAAATTCCCTTCCCGGGCAAAGATTGATGACATGAGGAAGATGGAGTAGAAGAGGAGGTGAGCAAGTGGCAGTGTGTGATTGTGTCAATAAATGAACAATATACTTTATAGATACATGAAGGATGGCAAGCAACACTTTGGCTTTTGCACTCTTGCGACTGTACTAATAATAACCTCTGAGTGCAGAGAGTATGGACAAAGCCTGGTGCTTGCTGTAACCACTGGGACTGTGCTGCTTTTCAAAAATTCAGCCATGATCTGTTGTGGTTAGCAGATGATGCATGATTGTTGGATGCATGGACTCTGGCCCTTTAAATTATCTGCCGATTGTTGACCACTGCCTTGGGGAGTGGGCCCAAATCCATTGTATCAACAGTCACCAGGGTAGAAGGTGAGCCATCATGCCATAATAGACACCTCCATGCAGCCTCTGGAAGGGGGGAGCCTGATGCCTGGCAAGTCCCTTTTGTGTTGCAGCTGATGTCTCTGGGGAAAGGGAGAAAGGAAGGAGAAGAGAGCCAATTCAGGCTGCTGGCAGGGGGACTGTAAAGAGGTCAGCTAGATGGGATAGGGCCAGTGGCTAAACTTGATTTGTGGGGCAGGCTGCTGTGCAACAGTATCTTTTAAGATTTGTTTAAAGAGAGAGTTAGAGCTGTTAGAGAGTTAGATTTGTTTAAAAAGAGAGTTAGAGCTGAGTGTCATTAGCATACTGATGACACTGCATGCCCTGAAACCCTCTCATGATCTCCCCTAACGGCTGCATATAGATGTTAACCAAGAAGGGGGACAAAATGGCACCCTGCAGGACTCCACACGTAAGGTCCTGGGGAGAAGACGTACACTCCCCCAAGTCCACCCGGTGAGTTCTCCCGGCCAGGAATGAACAAAACCAGTCCAAGACCATTCCAACAATCCCGGCACGGTCCCACAGGCGAGTCACCAGCACCTCATGGTCTACTGTGTCGAATGCAGCCAAAAGGTCTAGCAGGGCCAGTAAGGTCTGACGACCCTGGTTCAATGCCAGACAGAGATCGTCAACCAAGGCCACCAGTGCAGTCTCTGTACCATACCCAGGCCGAAAACCAGACTGAGAGGGGTCAAAGAAACCAGTGCGGTCCAGATGTTCCTGGAGCTGCCGTGCCACAGCCCGTTCAATAACCTTCCCTAAAAAGGGGAGGTTAGAGACTGGCCGATCACTGAGAGGAGCATCAGCATCAAGAGATGGTTTCTTGAGCAGGGGCCTAACCACAGCCTCTTTCAGGCAATCAGGCACCCTGCCCTCCCGAAGGGAGGCACTAACCACCCCAGCCACCAATGGCCGTAACGTCTCCTGGCTGGCTTTCACCAACCAGGATGGGCATGGATCTTGTTCACAAATGGTGGCACGAACAGATCCCAACAAGGACTCCACATTGGCAGGCGACACCATCTGAAACCAATCCCACAAAACAGGACAGGACGGGGCATCCATAGTCCCGAGATGATCCTCTGCAATAACTGTGGTACCCAAATCGTGGCGGATACAAGTGATCTTATCTACAAAGTACTCAATAAACCGGTCACAGCGGCCACTGGATTTCTCCAGGTCCAGGTGGAGGAAGGCAGGACTGACCAAGCCTTTCACCACCCGGAAAAGCTCCGCTGGACGTCACTTTGCAGATGCAATGAGGGCAGCAAAGAACTGCTTCTTTGCTGCCTGCACCACCACAGCATAGGCCTTTAAACTGCTCTTATGCTGCGATCGATCATACTGGTTGCGAATCCGGTGCCACCATCGCTCCAACCGCCTGCTCTCCCGCTTCAAACACCACAGGCCCTCAGTAAACCAAGGAGACCTGCGGGAGACTCGAGAGGGCAGTGGACGCCTGGGAGCCACTCTGTCAATGGGTGGGGGAGTGTCTGGGGAAGAGCCTAGAGGACGTGGCTGCAAACAGGAGCTGCAGGGAAGGACTGCCTGGTTTCACCTGGGGGCTTTGTGTCTCCTCCTACAGGTAACCCACATAATAGAGCGCTGCCCTGAGGGCTGGCTGTGGGGGAGTGTCTGGGGAAGAGCCTAGCGGGTGTGGCTGCAAACAGGAGCTGCAGGGAAGGACTGCCTGGTTTCACCTGGGGGCTTTGTGTCTCCTCCTACAGGTAACCCA
>QEPC01009807.1:467875-490244 GCA_003113815.1 Sphenodon punctatus | reverse complement strand
CCCCGCCCGTTTATTTATTTATTACTGTCCTTTAACCCTGTTTTACTGATGTATTTTATATTTATATTTTAAATTGATCTTAATTGTTTTTATGACTGTTGTTAGCCGCCCCGAGCTGCGTTGCAGGATGGGGCGGGATACAAATCTATAAAATAAAAATAAATAATAAATAAAGGTCCCCCGAGTTTCTCGGGTGGCCACGCAGGAGAGGGCGTTCTCGGTGATCG
Organism: Sphenodon punctatus; assembly: GCA_003113815.1. Lineage (NCBI taxonomy): Eukaryota > Metazoa > Chordata > Lepidosauria > Sphenodontia > Sphenodontidae > Sphenodon > Sphenodon punctatus. The sequence goes on along the minus strand of QEPC01009807.1, from coordinate 490,017 downwards.
CACCGCACCTATGGAACTCCCTTCCGGTGGGGGGCCGGGCTGGCCCCGGATCTCCCCTCTTTTCGGAAAAGTTGCAAGACCTGGCTATTCCGGCAGGTGTTTGGCTGGGGAGAGGGGTGATGGGTGGGGGTGGGGGGCAGGGGGCGGTTGTTTGATCTGTTTTCTCCTTTTAATGTGTGTTAACTGTTTGAATTGATTTTTATTGTTGTAAGCTGCCCCGAGCTGCCTGTGGCAGGAGGGGCGGGGTAATACGTTTTTGAAATAAATAAATAAATACCCGGGGCTTTCACCTCAGCAAATAGCCGAAGTCACAGCCTGGGCTAGGGCCCTCCCAACCAGGCCACAGTGGGCTATCATGTGTGTTTTGTCCTGCCGTGACCCCACCTAGATTGGGTCGGCCATGACGGCTGTCATTGGCCGCCATGGCTGCCCGTCATGACGGGAGGCAGATCACTGGGAGCGGTGTGGGGCTGGCGCTGGCTGTTAGCACATCTGTTGTGGCTGCTGCCTAGACTGGGCCATCCCCCAGCCGCACTCACGTGTAACCGGTGGCCTGAGCCGGCTCTGGCCATGTTGGCGGTGGGTTCCCAGGCCAATTGGTTTTACTCAGTCTCCTGCCGAAGTTACACACAAACTTACTTACGTATGCAGATAAAACAGATGCACATCCGTGCACAAGGATGCAAGAAGGCAGGTATAAGCAAAGACGTAAATTTACGTACCATAGACATGAATTTGCAAATACACATGCACACCTATTTTATTTATTTATTTATTTATTAAATTTATACCCCGCCCCTCCTGAATCCAGCTGGTGAATCCACCAGTATAGGTATATGCACACACTGGGTTGCTTTTCACGAGTGCTGCTGCGGGGAGTGGGGTGTCCGTGGTTGGTTTGTAGGGCGGGTGCAGGGGCATCGTGCTTGGGGGTGTGGCATGTCACATGAGTGGCGTCTATGCAACACACCCACCCCGGAGTGTGCTCCCCCATGCATCGAATTTACAGACGTGTTCCCACACATGGACAGTGGGTGTCCATGCGTGGGGGTGTCTCGTGTAAAAACACCCACACATATCCACACAGTTTATCCGCACAGATGCGTGCGTTCACAAAAGGGGCATACGCTCCTCAGCAGTAGTCGTTCCAATAACTCGAGCTGCCTTTTGGTGGGAGAGTGCGGGATATAAATTAAAGGTGAAATGAAATGAAAAAAGAAAAAGATATCATCTGATCTATTTCTGTCTCCATCTCTTACATCCACAAACACATAACACCAATACACAAACTCGCCCAGGGACCAGCTGCTCTCCCCTTCTGCTTGGCCTGGGACAGCAATGAGGTAGCCGCATGTTCTATCCCTCTCGTTCCGCGCCCCATGTCTGGCTTCCTGCCTGAGACCCCTCCTCTGCTGGTGCCAGAGGGGGAGGGGAGCAGGGAGGAGACCAGTTTTCACTAATGAGAGGAACGTGCTGAGATGGGGGAGGCAGGAAAGATCAGGAAAGGGAGAGAGAAGCGGAAGGGTCTATAAATAGTCCAGGATCCAGGAGTCCCTGCCCCAAGCTGCTGGCGCAGAAGCTGGAGGAGTTGAGTCCAGTCTGCTTCACACCCAGGTTTAGAAAATGGGACCAGGGAGGTTACTCATCCTTATCATTGCAGCAGGTAAGGAGAACTTGACCCCAGGTTCTAGTCCCAGCTGCTGGTGTTTTTTCCCCCCCTTCCCCCCCCCTCCTATATTTTAAGATCAGGATGGACCATTGAGATCATCTAGCCTGCCCTCCACTGGCTAAAGCACAGGTGTAGCTTTTATACAGGTGTCTATGCGTGCCCTTAAGCCTGCAATGCAGGCCCCAGAACTCCCTTGCCTGCCTGGGCTAGCAGCTGATTATCCTCTATGTTAACATGAGTTTGTCCAGCCTTAACTTCCAGCCATTAGTTCTTGTGATGCCGCCACCTGCTAGATGAAAGAGACCTCTAGTGCGCAGGACTCCTGGGGATGTTTCTGAGAGGGGAGGGGAGTCTTGTGGTTGGAACAGCAGTGATGGGAGTTGAGATTCCTGGCTTCTGTTCCTGGATTTGGAAAGGGGGGGGGGGTCTTGTGGTTGGAGCAGCGGGGCTAGGAATCAGGATGCCTGGGTTCTGTTCCTGGCTATGGGAGGGGAGTGGGGTCTAGTGGTTGGACTAGAGGGTAGGCTGGGACTTGGGAGCCAGGATTCCTGGATTCTGTTCTGAGCTTTGGGGAGGGAGGGTTGGTCTAGTGGTTGGAGCAGGGGAGCTGGGAGTCAGGACTCCTGGGTTCCATTCTCAGCTCTGGGAAGGGAGTTGGATCTAGTGGTCAGAGTGGAGGAGGGGGGGCTGGGAGCCAGGATTCCTGGATTCTGTCCATAGCTTTGGGGAGGGAGGGTTGGTCTAGTGGTTGGAGCAGGGGAGCTGGGAGTCAGGACTCCTGGGTTCCATTCTCAGCTCTGGGAAGGGAGTTGGATCTAGTGGTCAGAGTGGAGGAGGGGGGGCTGGGAGCCAGGATTCCTGGATTCTGTCCATAGCTTTGGGGAGGGAGGGTTGGTCTAGTGGTTGGAGCAGGGGAGCTGGGAGTCAGGACTCCTGGGTTCCATTCTCAGCTCTGGGAAGGGAGTTGGATCTAGTGGTCAGAGTGGAGGAGGGGGGGCTGGGAGCCAGGATTCCTGGATTCTGTCCATAGCTTTGGGGAGGGAGGGTTGGTCTAGTGGTTGGAGCAGGGGAGCTGGGAGTCAGGACTCCTGGGTTCCATTCTCAGCTCTGGGAAGGGAGTTGGATCTAGTGGTCAGAGTGGAGGAGGGGGGGCTGGGAGCCAGGATTCCTGGATTCTGTTCTTAGCTTTGGGGAGGGAGGGTTGGTCTAGTGGTTGGAGCAGGGGAGCTGGGAGTCAGGACTCCCAGGTTCCATTCCCAGTTCTGAGAAGGGAGTTGGATCTAGTGGTCAGAGTGGAGGAGGGGGGCTATGAGCCAGGATTCCTGGATTCTACTCCTGGCTCTGAGTGGGGAGTCTAGTGGTTAGAGTTGACAGGGGGGTGTTCCTGGGAGTCCACATTCTTTGGGATCTATCCACAGATCAGGGAAGGGAGTTGAATCCAGTAGGCAGAGCTGGGGGCTGGACCTGTTTGTGACTCTGGGCACACAAGCCTCTGTCTCCATCCTCTTTCTGGGTAATAACAATCCATTCATTGACAGTGGGTCCAGCAGCAAGCTCGCTTATTACCTGCTTTGACAGGGGCCATTCCCAGAGGCTTCAGAGAAAGGTGCAAGTGTGCCTTTGCAGTCAGTTTTGAAATGTTCTGGTGAGAGGGGTCGGTTTATGCACTGAGGTGGCAGAGTTACATACATCCTTTAATAATCCCTTGCTGCCCTGCCTAAGGCGGGTATTGGACAGTCTCATTATGCACAGAAACCTCTCTCCTCTCCTTTTGAATCCTGCTAGGCTCTTAGTGTGGTGTAATGGCTAAGTGCACAGTACTCGGACATGGGGGGGTGGGGGTGCCATTCAAGTCTTGCCTTAGCCAGAAACTCACTGGCTGACCCTGGGCTAGTCACACTTCTCTCAGCCTAACCTACCTCACAGGGGTATTGTGAGAATGAAAGTTGTGTTTGTTATATGTAAAGCGTGCCTAGTGCCATGGCAGGAGAGCGCTATATAAAAATAAAAAATATTGTTGGGGTGGTGAGTTCCACAGGCTAAATTCCAACTTGGGTAAAAGATGTTTCCTGTGCTTCACTTTTAATGTGGCTTCCAGTTTCATCAAAAACCTCTTCTTGTTCCATTAGGAGATGGAAGGGAATGCTCCCCCCCCCCCCCCCAATTCCCTACTGTACCCTTCCCTTGCATTCCCTCTTATTTTATACCTGGGTGTAAAAACAGCAGGGAGGAAGGGGGCATGTTCCCTGACTTTGGGCTACGTCCTTTTAATTTCTGCCTCTTGCGACTTGTGTGGGGATGCAGGATGGCATCAATCTATTTCCCCCCCAACCCTGCATTTGAATTTTCTGGCAGCTGGACAAGTGGGCGGAGCCATGGCCATTTGGGGGCATGGTCAGGAAGAGGGTCTTTGGGGGGGGAGTTAAGGAGAGGAGATCTCCCCCCCCCATCATGTTGGACTGTCATAATAGCACCTCTTTCTCCCCCTAAATTAAACAGCCCCAGTTCTGATTCTGACTCATTTCCTCTTAAGTCCGTTTGAAACACACAGACTTGATTTGTGTCCCACGCCTCCCCAGCTGCACCCCTCTCACTGGTTCCATTCTCAAAAGGACTTGGTCCAACCTTGCCGATTCAGGGGGTACATCCTTGCTCTCTACCAGCTGGTGCTATGCTTATACAGGGCATTATGGGCACACAGGGATTGGACTAATGGCTATGGAAGTATAGACAATGCCGGGGACTTGCTGCTGCTTCCAGGGCCAGCCTCAAGCCCATGGGAGTGACTTGAGGCAGCCACCTGGGGCCCTGGGTTTTGGAGGCTGCCTGCTTGAGAGAGGGCATCATGGGGTTTTCGTAGCGCCACTCCCTCTATGCAAGGAGGCAGAGGCCCTTTTTACACGGGCCTCTCCCGCTCATGAACATTACACACAGAAATCTGCATGTTCATGAGTAGGAGAGGCCCGTGTGAGTCGAGGTGCGTGCGTGCTGCCACCTAACACGTTTCCCTGCTCACCGCTCGTTCATCCTCCGGCACAGAGCAACCAGGGAAAGCAGAGGCTGCTCCGTGCGTGGGGATGAGGGGTGAGTGGGGATGCGTGTATGGCCGTGTGCATGCCCCGCCCACCCACCGCGCATGCACTGGCGCGCCCACGCACCCCCCACCTGGCGGTGCCGTGTAAAAACAGCCAGAGAGAGAAAGATGTGGAATTACAGGAGCGGATCCCCCCTCCCCACACCGGTAGAAAGAAAAAAGGGAGTTTGATGAGAGGAAAGGGAGAAGGTGAACAAGAGAGTGCGGTCTCTGGAGAGAGGGGAGTCCCGTGCCCCTGTGTGCTGCTTGCTAACATTGAACAGATGCGACCACCCTTCATTGTTATTGCCCAAGGCCCCACCCAGTCCAAGGCCAGCCCTGGGCGGTTTCATTCATACCAGAACATCTATTAATTTGTGGGCTGTGTGGAGACCTCTCCCCAGCTGGATGTCTCTATGTGTAATGCGTGCCACTATTCCAGCCATCTAACACAGGGGCATGAGCACTCAACTCCAGGGGCCAGTCGCAGAGTGAATACAGGTTTGCAGAACTTGGTTGCTGAGAACGTATATTCTTCAGCAGACCTGCAGAGCAGCCAAAAATGGGGAACACCTGTTCATCAACACCCCTGCAGGGGACTTTCCTTGGTCAGTTTCACCAGTGGATTGTTTGCCTTGCAGTGGGGAGCTTTTCCTTGCTTTGTCAGTTTCACCAGCGGGCACTTTGCCTTGCAGTAGTGTTGGCCACAGCTTTGGCTCAGCAACTTAAATTGCTTTACTCTTTTAATCTCTTCTGCCCAATTGGTGGGATCAAGCTGATGGTCACCAGTTAACGATTATATTCATCTTTAGGAGACAATGAGTTAATTTTCTTTCTTAAAAACAAATATTCCCTATAAAATACATAAACAATTACTCAAAGTATGGCCAAATGAATTAGGTTTAAAACAACATAAAGTATTTTAAGGTTAAGTAAATAGTAAAAGTATGCAAAGAGAGTGTCAAATCTAGGTTTTAAATTTAAAGAATTATCACCTCCCCTTTGCATCAGTTATGAGAGAGACCTTATTGTCCCTTGGTGTCCGAACAATATAGGCTCAGGAAGAACAAGAAAGATGGCATTTGACCTGTGTGACCTGGATCACACAGGTATTTAAAGTCCAAACTTCACCTCCCCTGAAACTCCCCAAAGGTGTCGAAAATGCTTACGCTTTCCAATTAAAGTTTGACTCAATATCTCTCCTTACAAAGGTGATCAATTAAAGATTTCCCTGCTGAACCAATGTCCAATCATGTACACCGGAGGTCTTGCCAGATGGTCAAACTTGCTAATAGTTGTGGTTAAGACTGGTACCTCGAAAATAGAAGATCTTGTGGTCTCCTTGCCAAACCTTGCCAAATTACTAACTATTTCCCATTCGTCCCATAACAGATTAAATTTTATCTCATTTTATCATTGTTCAGCAAAAATATTCCTTTGGCAACTTCCCCTTAACTAATTTCAGTGTTTGATTCAATCTTGACTACGATATTAAATTGCTGTTGTCTGCATTTCCTGAAAGCACATCGTTAATTTTTAACCAAATACAGGCTATGACCTTTAATAACCATAGCTTAGTAAAAGCCATCTGATTAGCTTCCTAAGTATAGAAGTCAATGGATTTATTTATTAATTTATTTATTATATAAATTTATAGCCCACCCCCTCCTGCTAATAGCAGCTTGGGGCGGCTAACAGTATAAAAAAATGTAAATATAAAAAAACAACAAAATAAATATATAACCACTATAAAACATTATAAAATCCATATGGTGGAGTACCGGAATACAAAGAAACCCCGTTACCTCCCTAACCCTCAACCCCCCCCCCCCATGCTCACACATCCCTTGCCAAAAGGGAGATGACGGTGCAGTAATTACCATGGAATTACGACTGACCATGGTTAACATGATCTGCAGAGAGCCACCCCCCTCAGAGCCCTTGAGGGAAAGTCTCGTACACTAAGTCTTGGCATAGGGCAGGCAAGATAACAACAATAAAACCGATAAACGTAGCTGCAATGCTCCTAACTCAACTCCGGTAACTCAGATTGATATTCCTGGGGAGGGAGCGGTAGGGCCCTGTGTTAAATTTATTTAATTATTTAGTCCAATTTATATGCTGCTCTTCCCGCAGAGGCTCAGGGCGGCTTATAATAATAAAAACAATATTAAAAATAATTAAAATCAACAATAACAATAAAAAATCCCCTTACCCACCCCCCCTCCCCCTGCCAAGTGTCTGGCCAAGCAGAAAGGTCTTACATTGTTTCCAGAAGATGAACAGGCTCGGGCTGAGGCAGCCCCCCAGGGGGAGGGAGTTTCATAATTGTTCCATAAAGAGAACCCTATAGGGCATGCTACGCAAGGGCTATGGGGCATGTGGGAAGGGATGGGGATGGACTCCCTTGCCTGGCCTGCTGCTCGGTGCTGCATCGTGAAGGGTGCAGAGCAGACATGGAACGTTACCTAGAGACGCATTCGTTCACCAGCCTCCATTGGGTGATGGCAGCACAACTTGGCCACCACCTTGACCTCTGCCTCCTCCCACTCCTCCTACTGTGGGCAGCCAGGAGCGGCACGGTGCATGCGCCTCTCCGCCAGTGTCCTACCCGCAGAGCCTGGAAGAGGGTGGCAATCAAGAGGGCCTCCCCTAGTGTGGATTCTAGTACAGTTGCACCAGTAGGTCCTGCCGAAGGACCGCACTCAAAGAGGCCCTTACAAAAGTGTGTGTGTTTGGGGGGGAGGGAAGCATGGAGTGGGATGTCGGGGTTTCCCTTCTGGGGGTGCCAGCTCTAATTCAGACATAGAATGGGAATTGAGGTCTTCTAGGAGCATCCATCTGGCTGCAACTAACATGTCGCACTGTATCTCTCTCCACTCCCAGGGACAGTCCATGGTGCTAAGGAATCCCTGGTGATCATTCCCACCAATGGTGACGTGCAGCGGGGCCAGTCGACGTATTTCCTGTGCAAAGGTGAGAGCCGAGTGGGGGGCACAGAGTGGGAACCGCTACTGGGAAAAGGGAGAAATGTGGGCTCAGCTCAAAGTGAACGTTTCCCTGTATCAAACCAAGTAGGTTAGAACAGAGATCAGTTCTTTTGTCTGGTGTCAGGGTGGGGACAGGCAGGGAAGCTGCCCCCAGGCCCGTGGGGGTGGGAGTGCAGGAAGCCCCAGCCCCAGGAGTGCCCATGGAGTTCTGCTGCGGCTTCTGCGTGGGCACTTTCTGCAGAGGCCTCTCCTGCTGCTCCCATAGTGAGGAGCCCCCCCCCCACTCAATGTCCGCCCCAGAGGCTGAGAGTCACCCTCTGGAGTGGGAGCCGTGATGTTAGTGCTTGTCCCCCCTCATCTCCAGCTGTGGGATCCTACTGCTGCACCAAGGGTGTATAGGAGAGATATTTATTTATTTCATTTATTTATTTTATCAAATTTATATCCCGCCCCTCCTGAAAACAGCTTGGGGTGGCTAACAATCTAAAAAATAATAATATAAAAATACAATTATAAAACATTTTTAAAACACTAATAAAATTACAACAATTAAAACCAGGGTAGCACTAAAATGATTAATACAATAAATAAGGGTGGAGGGAGATAAAAAAACCTCCCTCCCCCTCCCCAAAGGCCTGGGCAAACAGCCAGGTTTTGCAAATTCGCCGGAATGTTAAAAGGCTTGGTGCCGGGCGAGCTTCCGCTGGGAGGGAATTCCAGAGACGCAGCCCGGCCACCGAGAATGCCCTCTCCATTGTGGCCCCCCGCTTAACACGGGGGACCTCCAAGAAGGGACTCCCGGCGGAGCGAAGGAGCCGCTCTGGGGCGCGGAGGGCGAGGCGGTCCCTGAGGCCTAGATATGCACTAGGGCCCATGCTCCCTGGGGCAGCTGCATCCCCTGCCACTGGAAGATGGGCCCATTCCACCTCCGGCACCAGGGCCCACTCCAACCTATCTATGCCCCTGTGCCACCACCCATAAGGCTCCCACCGGGACCCCACTCTTGTGTCCCCTCCCCAACTGCCATGACTTAGGGTGTTAACAAAAGAGACAGTAGCCCACTGGAGTCTGTGTACAGTCTGTTCAGACCCCTATCACATGTTTAGTGAATTCAGCTGAATAAACAGGCAGTCCCTGGGCCCTGCCCCTTGCTTCATGTGCTCGCGGCAGCTTCCACCAGCACCACTAACAGTGGTCTCCCTCCCTGTAACTGATTCATAGCTGAGAAGGAGACTGCAGGGGGAGGGTGATCCCTAACACACCTCTCAGCTGAGAGGGTGCAGGGGAGGGAGACTGTGGGGGAAGGGAGATCCCTAGCGCGCCTCTCTGCTGAGAGGCTGCAGGGGAGGGAGGCTGCGGGGGAAGGGAGATCTGTAGCATGTCTCTCAGCTGAGAGGCTGCAGGGGAGGGAGACGGGGGGAAGGGAAATCCCTAGGGCATGCCTCTCAGCTGAGAGGCTGCAGAGGAGGGAGACTGTGGGGGAAGGGAGATCCCTAGCGCGCCTCTCAGCTGAGAGGCTGCAGAGGAGGGAGGCTGCGGGGGAAGGGAGATCTGTAGCATGTCACTCAGCTGAGAGGCTGCAGGGGAGGGAGACTTTGGGGGGGAAGGGAAATCCCTAGGGCACGCCTCTCAGCTGAGAGGCTGCAGAGGAGGGAGACTGCAGGGGAAGGGAGATCCCTAGTGCACCTCTCAGCTGAGAGGCAGCCATGGGAGAGGGAGATTTCTACCACTCCCGCTTCTCAGCTGGCCGGGTGCACTAGGCTGGCCTCTATGTGCTGGCACACTTTGATGCTGACAAGGCTGGAGGCGAACCTCATTGATGAGATGTGGACACATGGGTATCCATTAGTCCCGATTGGCCCACGATGTCCATGGTCTCCGCTGTGAGTGGCAGCTCAGTGGTGACCACGTGGTGGACTCCTAATAGACAGGCATGTGGGAATGGGGCCAATGTGGGCTATTGTCTCATTTGATTTCACACTTAATGTTCTAGCTTATTCTGTTTTGCATGATCCTGTCCTTTCTACCTAGTGTGCTGCACAAAACATGCTGGGGCTAGAAGACCAAGGAAACCTCTTTCCTGATTTTGCCCGGTGCAATCCTCCATCATTAAAGTCAGTGGGAACTGAGTCATTGATTTTGATGGATGGAGGAGTCTGCCCATAAAATTCTACTAGAATACTCGTAGGTGGGGTGGGGAACCGTCTCCATCCCAGGGGCCACGTTGAAAATTAGTATAAGCTCCGAGGGCCACATAGAAGTTGGGGGCAGGGGTGCTTAAGGGGTGTCTCCAAGAAAAGGAGGGCCCAGATCATGGATTTGTACCGTGGATCTGTCCCCTACCCATGTGTGCTTGCCCTCATCTTTGGTCTCTTACCCTGAGCTCAATTTTTCAGTGCTTGGGGGTAGGAACTGGATCCGGGGCCATATCCAGGAACTGGAAAGGGGTCACATAAAAACTTGTCAAGGGCCACGTTTGGCCCCTGGGTCTGAGGTTCCTCACCCCCATACTAGAGGAAGGCTGGCCAAGTTCCCAACCTCAAAGACGTATACAAAAGATTTTCATACGGCTGCTAGAGGCGTGACACAGTCTGCACCTGTATTGTCTAGCCCCCAAACTTTTAAAGTTTTTTGTATAAGTTTTGTAAAATATACTTGATTAGAAACGTGGCAAAGGGAACGGTACAATACGGAGGCAGCCAAACTCGTATCCTAGTCCCGGTTTGCTTGCCACACACAGGGTATTTTTACATGGATGTGGGGGGGGGGCATGAGCCTGGAGCAAGTCCGGGGGTGCACCCTCTGCATCTGCCTGTTGCAGTGGCTGCCAGGGCCCATGTGGCGCTCCTCCCCCCACACCATAGCATTGTGGGCGAATCGCCCGCAAGGATACAGTGTTGCCAGGGCAACCCCCAGCCAAGGGTGCGGCTGTGGCAGTCATCCGCCATGCAGACAGACAGTAGCTCCGCCTCCGGATGCTGCCCCAGGGTTGGGCTGTTTGCTCTTCTGGCGGTGACCCAGGAATTGCCCCGGAGCATGGAGAGCCTGCCCTGCCTCTGCCCCGCCTGCACATCTGGTGGGCTGCCTTTGAACGAACGGCCTAACCGGGGGTGAGGCGGGGCAGCTGCCCATGTGAAGACACCCACCGTCTCTCTGTCGCACTCACATGCATACACACACACACTCCCCCCCCCCCCCAGGGGCCCTAGAGGCAGGTTGACTGTACCTCCCCTTTAAAAGAGGACGCTTATGAAAAATACATGGTGCAGGGCTGCACTCGAAGAAATGCAGTCCTGCAACATGAATCTTTCATAAGTGTCCTCTTTTAAAGGGGCTATATGGTCACCCTACCTAGAGGTGTTCATGTTTGGGGCACCAATGGGAGGGAGCAGGGGCCCCGCATCCTGCCCGGTGCCCCCAGAAGTAGAGAAGATATCGGGGCCCAGGTCGGTCACCCCTGGTTACCCTGTAGGAAGGCCAGCCCTGGGCCTGCCATCCCCCCACGCCTCTATCTCACTCACATTCTCTCACCCACCTCCCGCCACTGGCACTCCCCTGCCCCATCCAGCACAAAAATATCCCTGCTATAGTGAAATCCTCAGGTAGATAAGATGCATGCCATCAATGAGGATGGCATGCACAAGTCTCCTTGAAACAAATGGGACTCGTGTGTGCTAACTGCTCGTGCATACATTATTTGCTGGAGAACTGTGCTGCTAGTGTCAGACTCTCTCTACCTTGGCCGGGATGTAAGGGCATGTTAGCATAAGCAACGAGCTTTGTGTGTCGCACAGAGCAATACAGAGATTCCAGCAGGCTTCTGTAAAGACAGGAAGTGCTGGGCTGGAAACCATCGAGGGTAGAAGGGGTGTGTGTGTTGTTGGTCAATGTACATATGCTTCTCTCCCTGCCCTCCAAATTGACACACTGCCCCACCAACCCGGCACTCTCCTTCAAAGTGAGTGGGAGTGAGGAAACTGAACTGAACTGGATCGACCCCGATGGAGAGACCATCTCCGAGGACTCAGAGCTGTACCAAGTGAAGCCAATCGATGAGCAGTCCAAAGGGCTGACTATGACGCTGTCTGACCCAGTGCAGGGTGGGGCATTTAAGTGTGAGGGGGATTTTGACTCCGAAGGAACTGTTACTGTCCAGATCAACATCCGTGTGGTCGGTAAGTGACATCCCATTGGGCACCAATACCTTTGGGCAATATAGCCCTATATGGACCAGGCGTTATCATATTCTATAGTCTATACGGACCAGGGATCCCCATGCTGGACCCAGGATCAGGTGTACTATAGCCCCATATGGAATAGAGCTCCCCATGGCCTATAGTTACATATGGATCTTTTACTAGACCAAGTATAGTTGGGGAGATTCTTGCATACTGTAGTCCCATATGGACCAGTAACTGTACTGGTCCAGTTTGTAACTGTACAGACCAGATGTCCATGTATGGGCCCAAAATTCATCCCGCCCATCCCCACCTCACCTCTTCCACCTAACAGTTACCATGAGTCCTTTATTCAGCCAAAGGGATGTCATCAAGGTAGTGCTGGACTCAGAATGGCCATAAAAGGCAGGCCCCTAGTGGAAGGTAGGTCCTCCCTAGTGGAAGGCCTCCGCAGGTCCCTAGTAGAAGGCAGCCCCACTGCCAGTTGCTGCCCAACCAACCTGACCCTGTTTTCTTCCTGTGTGTGCACTACAGACAGACCCAACATTGTGGCCCTGGACTCAGACAAGGAGGTGAAGGAGGGTGAGAGAGTGGATTTCAACTGCCAGTCCACTGGGATCCCAACGCCGACTGTCGCATGGCTTTTCGGAGGCCAGGATGTTGCTCAGCTGGGGGACAGTAAGTAGGGGGTGCGTGTGCTATAAGGAGTGGAGACAGAGGGCCGGTGTGGTGTAGTGGGATAAGGTGCTGGACCAGTGGCGGCTGGTGGGTTTTGAGGCTGGTGGGGCAGTGGGTGGGGCAATGGTAAGTGGAGCCTGGCCTAGGCACAGAGCCGGGGCAACAGTAGGCAGAGCCCAGGCAACAGCAGGCGAAGTTTGGCCAGTTTCATGGCTGCATTGCCACCAAACCAGGCCCGTCCAGATCAGCATCCATAGTAGCTACACTCTGTCCCCGGCAGCCAAATGCCTGTCCAAGCACACAGGCCCTTTTTTACAAGTTTGGCCTGTTTATTTATTTATTTATTTAATTTGTAGTATTTTTATGCCGCCCCCTCATGCCCACAGCATCTCAGGGCAGCTAGCAATACGGTAAAACAATAAAATACATTAAAAACCAACATCACTTTTAAAAATATTTTAAAAACCCCAACCCTAACCCTACTCTCCAATTCCCCCAAATTCCCCACCCCGGAGGGTCTGTCCTGAGTCACGGAAGGTGAGGTGGTCCCCGATATAGGAGGGGCCGAGACCGTATAGGGCTTTGTATACCAATACTAGCACCTTGAACTTGGCTCGGTGCGCTATAGGCAGCCAGTGCAGAGAACAGAGCACTGGTGTAATGTGCTCACGGCTGCACTGCCACCAAACCAGGCCCATCCAGACCAGCACCCACACCTTATCCCCAGCAGCCAAATGCCTGTCTAGGCAAACTACTTTCCAGCAGCAGTTAAACAGTGAAGGGACCATTTAAAAAAAGAGTAGCCACGACCAGTGGAACCACAAATTTACAAAATGGCCTCCTTACTCATGCTTGGGAGGGGAGAAGGAAAGCAGCAATGCATGCTGCATTGCTGCTTTCCTTCTCCCCTCCCAAGCATGAGTAGAGAGACCATTTGTCATCATGCAAACACAGAACAAGCAAAGCAAAGCAAACCATCTTAAGGCAACATTATGTGCAGTTCTTACCACACCACAAAAGCAGCAGTGAGGCGAGGAGTTTCACTTGTCCCCCAAAACATGGTTGAGCCCTGTTTTCCCAGTCTCTCCCCGTCCACCCCTCCCCCCATTCCCCAGTCTCTCCCCCACCCAGCAATTTACTCACCACCAAAGTCAGGCAGCAGGATGGTGCACTGTTTACTTCTTCAGAGTTGACTTGAGAACCTGGACCAAGAGGCAACAACCAACCAAATCAGCAGAGAAAGTTCCGAATCCCAACCAGCCAGGACACACTCTCTCCACGAAATGGCCGCAGCTCAGCATGCAGAGCAATTAAAACAGCCCTCGTGCTCACTGAGCATGCGCGCTGGTCCCTGACTTCCTCACAGCCACAGCACATCTCACCTGAGCACCTACAATTGTCACCTAGGTGTCACTTTAAAATTGAGCCCATAGGACTCTTAGAAAGCCTGCCTCTCAGTGGATCCAGTGGGAAATTCATTTCCCCATATGTGTGATTGGACTGTGCTCTGAGCCGCCCAAAGCACGTTCAAAATAGTTTTGTCCCTTATGGGACTCCAGAGCTCAGCCAGTCCCCCCGCCCCCAAAACAGTAAAGTTAACTGTGCGTGCTCACCATGCTGCCTGCCGACCTGCGGGCGTTGGGTTCTCCAGAACCGGCACTCGTGCATGTGCAGTTTCTTGCCGTGGCCCCCACCCTGAAATTGACATCGCTGCGCCTGCTGCACCCCGACACAGTTCCGTGACCCACGGAACCTCAGAAATTGGTCCAGTCACCTGAGGATGATCGGACTCAGACTGCAGTGCCACCAGTGAGAGAGAGGTAAGGGGGAAGTGCCCCTGGCATCCTCGTGTGCGTACCACCACTGTGCTGGACTTTGTCCTGGGAAGCTGGTGTTCAAATCCTGACCTAGCCATGAACTCACTGGGTGGCCTTGGGCAAGTCAGTTCCCCATCTGTAAAATGGGAATGTGTCAGTGTGTTGGTCTCTCCCTGTTTCCCCCTCTCCCTTGTCCATCTTAGATTGTAAGCCCACTGGGGCAGGGACCTGTCTCTGAAAATCTATGACTGTAAAGCGCTGCGTACGCCTAGTAGCACTATAGAAATGATTAGTAGTAGTAGTTGAAATGGGCTCTGGTGCAGAAAATGGAATGGGCCAGCATCCTTTCTGCATGCTTTGCAATGCAGCTCCGTCTCCTGTCCCCAGTATTGCTGTGCCCTTGAAGGGAAACTCAGTAAGGAGTGCTGCTTTTCCCTCTTGTGGATGCGCTGGTTCTGATTTCCAGGGCAGCCGTAGGGGGTGTTGTGCTGCAAGGAGGAGTGGTGGTGGTGTAAGGAGTGCTCTGAGTCAGGGCTGGTTCCGATATCCAGCGCAGCACTAGGGAGTGGTGTTAGGGCTGGCTTAGAATTTGCGGAGCCCAGGGCAAAGATAAAATGCGGGGCCCCTGGTGGCCCCAGCCCCTTCCCCTGTGGCTTTGCCTCTTCAGGAGCACCCTCTGCAGGTCCCTAAAAGTGGTCAGTGGCTAGAGGGAGTGGGGGCCACTGTGGGTCCCCTGGGTGTAGAGACAATAGTGGGGCCTGGAGCCCTGTGGTAAGGCCAGTCCTGGGTGTTGTGCTTCAGGGAATAGGGAGGGGGGTTAAGGGTTCAGTAAGGTGTTACCGCTGGTAACAATTTCCAGTGCAGTACAATTAACTTACTCTGCCTTTGCACCACAGCAGAAGCCTGTGCCCCAATTTCACCAGCAATAATGTGCTATGCTCTTTCCTTTCTTAGTCTGGTCTAGGCCTTGTCACACAGGGTGTAGACAGACAGGCGGCAGCTCCAGAGGTGCCCGCAGACGCCACTGTCGCCCCTGGGGTTGACTGGTCCATGTGAAGGGTGCCTGCCAGATGTGCACCACAGAGCTTGGCTGGGGCTGCTCCAGGGCAACCCAGCACTGCATGCTTTGCAAGAGCCAGGGACAGCGGTGAAGAGCAGGCCGGCCAAACCCAGGGCAATGGTCAAACACAACGCTGCTGTCCGTCTGTTGGGCGGGACCCATGGCGCACCTCCGTCCGCGTCTGTCCGTTACCGCATTCGGCACCATGGAGTTGTGGGTGCCAGCCTAGAGCGTCGGGTGAGCGCCTGCAACTCTCTGGTGCAGGGGGAAGGGGAAGCCGCGTGGGTGAACTGTGGTCCCTTCAGGGACACCGCTGGTCTGTCTGATGTGGCCCCGCGTTGAGCTGGTAACTGGCAGTCGCAGGCGTGGGCCCCCAGAGCAGGACTGGGCTCTGGTGGACTCCCCATCTGTTTGAAAACATCAACCATCCAACATCCACATCCACCGTTCTCTACACCCAGGGGCCCCGCAGTGGCCCCCACTCCCTCTGGCCACTAACCATTTTTAACCACTATTGTCAACACTGACCATTCCCTAGCCCTACTCAGCACATTGGGGTTTGCTCCCTGCACCGCTACCCTGTTCATTCTGCTACAGTTGAATGCTTCTCTCTAGCACAACAGAACTCAGGTCGCAGTCGGTTACATTCTTATGCCCTCACCCTTCCTAGATAGTCCTGGAGGTGCCCCAGCCCCACATACTTTGGAAAACAATGGAGCTACGTACACACAGACACACACACGTACAATGCTGGAGCCAGTAGCTACATCAGGCTTGGCCCTAGCTATCTTGCCTCATTTCCTGGGCCTTGGGGCGGCTCCTGCGGTCGTCCGGGGATGCCCTCCTGGAGGTCCCACGTTATCGTCAGGTGGGAACCAACTGGCGGGCATTCTTGGCGGCTGCACTGATGCTGTGGAACTCTCTCCCAGTGTGGTGTCCGCCTCAGTCCGACCCTTGTTGGTGTGGGGCAGGGGTAACGGGAGGTTTGGGGGTGGGGGTGTTTTCTGTGGATTGTACACACTTCTGCCTACTTTTACTATGTAGATTTTTATTGTATTATTTGTTTATGTATATGTTTTAATCTGGTTTCGTTATATTTATTTTTGTTGGAAGCCACCTCGAGCTGCCAGAGGAAGGATGGGGTGGGATACAAATGAATTAAATAATAATAATAATAATAATAACTAATACATCGATTGCCACTTCTGAGATGCTGAGATGGAGAGAGAGAAAGGTGTGCATAGACAGATGGACAGACAGATAAGCCCCACCTGCAACTCATCATCTCTCCTGTGGTTGGCAGGTCGTCTGTCTGTCGTTGGCGGGGCGCTGGTGATAGAGAAAGCCCAGCCTTCAGATGCCGGGGTCTACAGCTGCATGGCCAGCATCGCCGAGCGGAAGGAAGCAGAGCTGAGGAATGTCACGCTCACTGTGAAGTGTAAGCATCAGCTCAGTGTAGATGTCTCTGTGTGTGTTTTCACTGTGCCAGGTTACACTAGCGCTGGCGTGAAAATGGCCGTTCGCAAATTGACATGAATTCTCATCTTTTCGGGAACCTTGTCCAATGTCCGTGCTATTTTTTGTATGATTCTTTTCGCCCATTTGCCTTTTTGGGTATTTCTGTTGTCAAATTTCTGTCATTTCCCCAGCACTTTTCGGTATCACTGTTGTCACTTTTGTTGTCGCTTTTGACACTTTCAAAAATGCCGAACGGAAACCTGAGGAAATGGGGTACACGTTTCCAAATTGTCACGAAAGCGGCGGATGGATCGTTTTTGATGAAAATGGCATTTGCTGTGAATTGTCGTTTTAGCTCTTGTGCGCACATGTGCATTTGAGCTGGACAGACCTCTTGGTCTGATGTGGAGAGGCTGGGGTGGGGGTACCAGACTATATAGCCCCAGGGGTGTGATTCAGGGTGGTGATAGAAAGCAGAGAAGTATTAAACTGGATGGGTGGAGTAGGTGAGCTACCAGGTTGGATGGGCCCAGGGTGATCCGGACTGATCCAGGGTGGCAGGGCTTGGGATACCGCACTTGCTGGGCCCATAGGACTCATCTGGTTCTCTGTTCCAGTCGCTCCCAAGATAAAGTCCCCGCAGAATGAATCATTCTACGCCTGGACTGGGAATCCCACCAAACTCAACTTCACTGTCCTGGCCAACCCTTCTCCTTCAGTCGCCATCTCTTGGAAGGGGCAGGTCTTCAAAGGCGCCGATGTCCCAGAGGTGTCGCGGGACAGGGACAGATACGCATTCTCCTTTGAGGTGAGGCTTAGTTCCCGGAGGAAGGAGCCCACTGACACTGGATCCAGGAAAAAAAATGGGACTTCCCTCGGAGCCTGGAGACTCGGGGCCCAAACCTGGAGTCTGTGGTGGAAACCCTGAGAGATGGCAACCCTAGGTACAAGGCCAGCCCTTGGGTAATCTGATTCTCCCTCTCCCACCCAACATACAGTGAGAGCCCGGGGTGGGGGTTGTAACAGGGAAGGCGCTGGGTTCCTACTCCCCGCTCATCGGTTGTTCTTAGCAGGGGCCACATGTGCTCTGCCGGCTCCTTAGTGCTTCCTCCAGTTTGCTACTCCCCTGCACATGGTGTTCCCTTTGCCCCGTGGGGGAGCTGGTCTGGGAAGGTCAAAGGAACTGAAGTGGCTGTAGACAGGCCACAGAGCAAGCTGAACCGATCACCGGGGACAGAAAAGACCAAAGATGAGACCAGGCTCCTGCAGCGCTACATTTCTGCACCATTTTGCATTGCATCACGGCATTCTGTTGCACTGCATTTTATTGCTGAACCATCTTACATTACATCACTGCATCCCATTGTGTTGCATTACACGGCAGGGTACTGCACTGCAGAACCATCTTACATTGAATCGCTGCATCCCATTGTGCTGCATTACTTTGCCGGGTTTTGCACTGCAGAACCATCTTACATTGCATCGCTGCATTCTGTTGCACTGCATTACTTTGCCGGGTTTTGCACTGCAGAATCATCTTACATTGCATCGCTGCATGCCATTGTGCTGCATTCCATGGCAGGGACTGCAGAACCACCTTGCATTGCATCAGGCATTCTGTTGCACTGTGTTGCACTGCACAGTCTTTCACAACAAAATTAACTCTCAAGTTACCACAGTAGTATTTGCTTCATGGCGAGAACCTGATTTTTAAAATTCTAACCTTTATGCAGTTCAAACCAACATCTGCCCAGGATTTTTCTGAACTCCTGATTAAAGCCTCTAACGAGTTGGGTAGCATCCAGAAGAAAATCATAATTAAGGAAGCAGGTGAGACACGAAACTGTGATGGGATTAGAGCTCCTTTTCCCCACTCCTGGCCAGCCATGACTTAGGCCACTTTTAGACACGCCCCTCCCCTGCATATTTGGGGTGTGGGGAGGAATATGCAGCCCGAATATGCACGGGGATCGGCCGGTCGGAAAGCCCCCTCCCCCCGCGCAGGGATGCAGAGCAGGAAATTGAGGTCTGCATCCTTGTGCTTCTCTGCCGGCAAAGCCGCGTGGTGTGTGTGTGTGTGTGTGTGTGCACTCTCAGACCAGCTGATCTCAGTGTATATTCGGGCTGCGCATTCCCCCCTGCAGCCCAAATATCCGCGCTGGTGTGTGTGTGTATGTCTGCATGTGGCCTGAGTTTTACCACTTACAGCCCCCACTGGACCAGTTCCCTCCAGAACTGCTCCAGCCAGTGAAGGATTAACCCGTTCTGTCACCCGTACCATAAGAGTTTCCCAAAGCACAGAAATTGAATGAAACAATTCGCCTGGGTCTTGAACCCAGAATCCCCTCCACTGTGTTCCCTAATGCCGGTACCATGCAAGCCCGCAAAGCTTAGGGGGCCTTTAGACAGAACGGGAAGGGATGGCTGAATGTGTGCTGACACCATTGTATAGCCACGCATGTTTCCCCGTGTTTAATACGTTGCAGTACTTGGAGGCAACGGCTGCCTTTCCGCTCACACTGGAAACTCTCCTTGCAGACGCAGTCCCATGGAATTCTGGAAGTTGTAGTTCATGCAGGAGAGCGATTGGGTCTGCCCCAAATCTTCTGTGCTGAGGCTAAACAGCTCACTGTTCACCCCCCTCCCCGGGTGTTTTGGGAGAGCACAAAGACCGTGTGTACCAAGGAAAGAGCTGTCAGCGTGCAGGAAAGAACAGGCTGTTTAGCAGCAATGTGGAGTGAAGGATTCGGGGCAGACAGGGAGGAATCGGGTCACACAGACCGGAAATGGCTGTGAACACACCACCCGATGTCTTTAGACACAACGTTAGCCACGTGGAGAGGGAAAACACTCACCTGCCGCCCCGAGACATCCGTGCAGCCAACGAGGAGTTAATAGGAGGCAGACCAGTGGCCCAAAATAGCGATGGTGCTTAGACACAATGCACAGGCAAACATCTTAAACACCCAATCCCCGTTGTGTCTAAAGACACCCTTAGTTAAAAGAATTTAAATTTGTAAATCAAAATTAAGATCAGTGCAAGATTGGATCAAGAGTGCAAGTATACAAAAGAAATATAAGATAATGCAAATCTACCTTACTTTGTGAGTTCCTGAGCTAAAATCGCACCCTCTCTATAGTTTATGCTTAAAAGTCCATTTCTCAGGCAGATGGGCTTGGCTGACGTTGCTGCTGCTTGGCTGTTGCAGAGTCATGTAGGAAACCTGAATCTCTCCCTTTGTGTGTGTGTGTGTGTGTGTGTGTGTGACTTTTAAATAGTTTCCGAATGGTCCTTCCAGGCCTTCCCCCCCCCCCCGAGTTTGTGTCATGTACCTCACATCCAGGGAGTGAAGTGAGCCTTAATGTTGTTGACGGGGCTTAAGGCCCTCTGCTTGGTACACCTCTGTGGATCCAGCGTGCGACCAAACTGCCTTGTGCCTCTGTGTTCTAGTCCCATAAGCCACAAACAGCGAAGGGGACCTATGGAAGGGCGCTGTCCTGTCAATGTATGTAGGAATGCATGGCCCTGCGGACATCTGGAGTGTGCCATTCATCTACCTCTGTGGAGGAGGGCAGGACTATTTCCTGCGGACAACTGAATTCACTTAAGGGATGAAGGATGGAGCCAAGCGTAGTACCACCCTGTCCTCATGGAAAACGCACAAATCTGGGTCTACAGAAAGATCCTCCAACTCCCAAGAGCCTTTTGGTTGAGGAAATGGCCTTGAGGAAGGCTACTTTAATTGTGAGGAAAAGGAGATGCCCCTCATCTCCATCCATTTACACTTCTGCTTTGTTGATCTGTTCCAGACAGAGCTGTTGGGGCTCTGAATTTACCTTCAGTACCTAGCTCACAATGTATTTTTGAATATATTCACATTACGCAGCTCTTACTTACAAAGTTTCCATTATAGTTTTATTCATCTCATAATTCTGAGATGTTTGATACCAGACACGGTTAGGAAATGTGAACCTGGAGTACTCCTGCCTGAAACATGTATGCTACACACATGTGTTATGTATGTTGGTTTTCATCATTTCCCATTACAGAAGTTCTTGTATTGAGTCTCTAGTCAGGAGCCACTGTTACCCAGCTCTTGGGCTCCATCCTAAAGATTGTTGCATTTCAGTGCTGGGGGAGCAATCCCTGTGTGATTCTTAGCCAGCTGCTCCTCAGGCAGAGGAGAGAGCAGAGTGGGGCCTGGGGAGGGCTCAGCTGTCGGGGGGGAATGGGGGGCTTTCCTCTGCCTCTCTCTCTCCTCTGTGTGTCTGTCATTCTGTGTGGGCAAGTGTCCTCTCCCCAGACATGTGTGTTGCTGTGTGTGTGCATATGTCCTTAGGTGCGTGTATGTGTAGTTTGATGTAGTGATGTTAGCCCTGGACCTAAGTCCTTGGGTATGCTCCCTGTTGAGGAGAGACAAGGCTATTGTACTTACCCCAGGATCTTGGCCTGCCCAGACAGAGTTAAAGGAAACTAGAACCCAAGAAGGGTCTATTGCATAGCAGAGGGTGAGCTAATTCCCCCCCATATGCTCCCCAGTGGCCCCTAGGGGTTTGCGGAGGGACCCCTGCTACTAGGGATGGGTCTTTTGGCAAAGTATCAGTTCTCCGTTTTATCGGTTCTTAGTTCTCTCTTTATCGGTTCTCTTGGATCTATCTGTATTGGCGGGATCAGATCTTTAACAATGTGTTTTTTTGCCATTGACTTCAATGGGGAAAACTGCAATGTTAAAGAACTGATCATAATGCAAAAGAACCGATATTGCCAATTATTGGTATTATCTGATAGATTGGATTAGAACTGACAGCGCCACTATAGGTTCTCGGCAATACCGAGAGTCCCATCGCTACGTGCTACAGTGTGTGTCTCTCCCCATATGACACTGTCCCTCAGTAGGTGGCTGGAAGCCAAATCCTGACTGTGGAGTCTGTTGCTGTGGCCCCCTCAGCTCCCTGCTGCACACAGACAGCTCAGCCCGAACTGCTGAAGCTGAAACTTGAGCTTAGCCTCACCCTCTCTTCCAGGCTAGACTAGGGAGGGAAAGTGGAGCAGGACTTTGCTTCGAAGCTCCTGGAACGTGTCGTCTACTCCCGCTGCCTGAACCTCCTCTCGGCCAACTCCTCCCTGGACCCTCTCCAGTCCAGCTTCCGCCCCCTCCACTCTACTGAAACTGCCCTGGCCAAGATCGCCAATGATCTACTTGTCGCTAAATCGAAGC